>JARJLF010003589.1:0-14904 GCA_029378395.1 Mycena leptocephala | reverse complement strand
GGACATAATATATCCGTCATAAGTTCAGGACGAACGCGCACAACTACCTGTATGTCGTCCACCAATCTTCTCCTTTGGCAGCACCTTGAATGAGTATGCCCTTTCAACACGGCGTCTTTCTCCTGAGGGCGATACGTGATGGAATGATAGTAGTGTGGATCAAGAAATTAAATATTTTGATGCTTCCCCCCTCACATTGGATAATTGCCGAGAGTTTGGGAATACGCGGTATGATCCCAAATAATGGTTCGCTTAGGTTGGAGTGTAGTTCGCCGATAATATCTTTTTCAAGCGCAAGTGTCGCCCAGAACATCTTATCCACTTGTTTGTGCTCTGGCCGAGAAGAGTAGGGAACAGCTTAGCGGTGAGAACTGCCGTTGGGTTTGCAGACGAGAGATAACGGAGGACATTAACAGTGTAGCCTGTTTTTTTGTGAATAAATCAAGTAAAAGTTGTAGCTGAGTACGCACATCCAGGGTCCATGGTAGAGCCACCGCCCAAATCATAACTCCAGCGAATGTCGCCGTCCGGGGCTGTACCGGCAGGAGCGGTCAGGCTTGCTGTGATGTTCTTTATAGCACCGAGCTCTTTGCTATCTATAATGGCCTTGACACGTTGGATAGCGGGATGGAACCTGGATAAATATTGAGGCATGGGTATCGGCGTAACAAGGCAAGCAGTAACCTATAATGGAAAGCTTCAAGGACGACGATATTTTTGCGTGTAGCGAGGGCGTAGATCTCAACCGCTTCGGTCGCAGGCTTTTCGAGTAGCACATGTTTCCCGCCTTCAACGCCTTCGTAGTCCACTCAAAATGTAGTCCATCCGGAAGCGGGTTGTAGATCACGTCGACGTTAGGATCATCTATCATATCTGCGTTGTTGAAGATGATATGAAATCGCGCGGAATTTATAATTGGGAAAGAATTATATAGGTACCTTGATACGCAGTTGCGCCGCCGTAACTCTTCTGAAAGCCGTGCTCTTTGGCGTACGCCTCCGCACGTCTGGCATCGCGAGCGGCGACGGCATATACATGGCCACCTCGGGGTGTGTATGAGACAGTTTAATGAGAGCTCCTGGGGTTATTTTCGCTGCGCCGAGACAACCAAAATTGACAGGCTTGAGCTGCTGGTCCATGGCTTTGTCGTTCTTAGCTTTAGGCGGGTATGATATCTGCAAAGGTAGATGGTCAGTCGAGAAAGAATGAATGAGACTTGCGCACATGGTAAACACGGGACAATAGGCCTCCCATTTCGACTTTGCTGGGCAAGGGAGAAGGGAGAAGGGAGAGGTGTACAGTGTGGGTCCCCGCCCGGCGCTGATGCGGTACCGGCGTCCGACCTGATTCAGGGCGCGGCATTACGGTCATTCATCTGCAGTGGCGGGTGCATAATGGCCATGGGGAAGCGCGTGAGCAGGCGCGAGCTGTGGATCGTGTGGATAGTGACGCTGAAACTGAACAAGTTGAAAATGATCGACTCGATGATCACTCGGCGGATCAGCGCTCAGCACCCGACCGGGCCGGGTTTTGACCTTAGTCTTGACCCCATGGCGAAGACCGCGATTATAACAGGATCATCTTCAGGATAGCGCTTCCATTCAATCTTTCAATGCTAGTACTTTTCCGCTGAATCCTACTATAGGCATCGGCCGCGAAAGCGCAATTGCTTTGTCGAAAGCTGGATGGAATGTTGTGCTCACCGCCCGGCGCGCTGACGCCCTTCATGAGACGTCTCTACTTTGCGAATCGCCCGCGGGAACTTGCATTATGCTTGCGGGAGACATAACGGACGAGGTGTTTGTCAAGAAGCTTTTCAGCGAAACAATTGTGCAATTTGGCGAGCCGATTCTTGTCTCGACCGTCCTTCTATCTCATCTGCTTTGTAGGCAGGGTCGATCTTCTGTTCAACGTAAGTATTATCGCTTATTAGAATTACTATTGCGTTGATTTTGCAGAACGCCGGTGTCAACTCGCCTGCGGTGCCATTGGAGGAGGTGTCCCTCGGTGATTTTCTCTCGTGGCCAACTGCGCCAAATTTGATCTTCCGGAAATAATTATAATGCCTCCCAGAGACCTTTCAGAACGTATTATCAGTAAACATCGTCGGCCCATTCATCTGCGCGCGGGAAGCCGTGAGAATCTTCAAAAGCCAGACGCCAATGGGTGGTGAGTGTGCCCATATGCTCGTCCTCGTCCAAGCTGATACATCCTCTCGGCGCCAGGGCGCATCATCAACAACGGATCCCTCTCCGCGCACACACCACGCCCCATGTCCGCCCCATACACGCGTCCAAGCACGCAATGACCGGGCTCTCCAAGTGCCTCGCCCTCGACGGCCGCGCGTTCGACATCACCTGTACGCAGATTGATATCGGTGCGCGCTAGGGCAGAATTTCATGGGTCAGGATATTCAACTGCTTGCATAGGGAACGCAGCGACGGCGTTAACAGCACGAATGGAGAAGGGCGTGCCGCAGCCCGATGGGCGCAGAGTGCCCGAGAGTACGTTCGATGTTTCGCACGTCGCCGCCGCGGTCGTGCACATCGCGTCCCTGCCCCCGGACGTCGCTGTTCCCCATTTCACAATTATGTATGTGGCTACACCGTTTCTTTCGGCATCAACTGACAGCGTAATAGGGCTTCAAAAGCGCCGTTTGCTGGGAGGGGGTGATTGTATATGTGTCTTTCTACCACTGTCTCTCTTCCCAGTATCCGTCGATGAAGTATTGGGCCCACTCCGCCGATGTCATTTTTGCAAACCTCTTTGGTTTTTTCTTTTGTTAATCCAGTTTTGATTTCGTTCGGCGCGGGAAGCCTGAGTTTGACTGGATCATCCTTCCCTCAAGGCTACAATTAACCATTCTGTTTCAGCTCAACTTGAGAGGTAAATTAACTGCTATTAGCGAGTTTTAGGCTGTAGCCAGTGGAGTCATCCAATGGCATTTTTGCAAGTTTTTTAGGGCTAGAGTGAATCTGTTCATGCCTACGTGTCTCGAACTCGAGAATAATCATCCAACGGTGGCTTTGCTACCTGCCAGTATTTTGAGGGAATCAGTAATTTGTGAGTCGTAAGTGCCATACATACATACCGAGGGCCCTCCAGAGCCACGCTCAAGTTGACTCAACACATCGATTGGAGTCGGAAAATTTTCGGACTTGGCGCTTTCATGCATGAGCTGCAAGTCTCTAAAAGTATTTGCGTAATGCAAAGCCATCATCTGGTTCAAATAGCTGCTGCGAAAACTCTCTAATCCGGCGTTCAAGCGCACGAAACAAGGATCAATATCAAACACAGGTCAAACGTGAGACGCTACGAAAACACCGAGGCAGATTGGGCCTGACATTCCTACGTGACTCCGATGGGTGTATCTGTGCGCTTCTCTCCATTTTTCAACTTTGTAAATTGTGGCTCTTACAGCTTTTTAGTCGGGTACACCAAAAACTCCCACGGTTCAATTGCAATTTGCGTCGCGTGCTAGCTAATAAATGAAATCAAGGACATGAAGGTCTGGGAATTTTCATGTATCATCAGATCCTTTCGAGTTCTTTACCTGCATAAGCGAATTGACCCCAGCAAGTGCTTCCGATGTCGTGGGGACCCTATATATACTGACGCGCCTCAAAGTCTTTGTATTGTGAGAATAGTGTTGATGGTGGGTCTCTTCGGAAGGAATAGCGGTGGGATTTTAGGTGATATGCTACCGTTTCATAGATAATTTAGTCCAGTAACAAGAATGGATGGCCCAGAACCAACCCAATCGCGTTGAAATTTTATGTTTTAGTTTGCTTACCTCCCACATTTCTAGTAAAACGATGTGCACGGTGTATGCTTGTTGCATCAACTACAATATATTACAAGGCTTTACGAACGGTGCCTCAAATAGTGGAGAAATTATGCGGGTGACGCCCGCGTCCTTGATGCAGGACTTTGCCCCACCTGTGGGCTGACCACAACTAAACAGCAGTCACAAGGGTGTCGCGCCTTTCACGCAACCAAGAAAAAAGGAGGAGATAGCCAGTTGCTGGTAGTTTGAACGGAATAGTATTGTTCCCCGTATCATGAAAATCCATTATATACATTATCGTTCATTAATCGTCGTAGTGTAGATTTGCGGTCATAGCATTCGATATGTAGTGTGAGTCGTGGTTCAGGAAAGCAAGAAAAAAGTTTGAATATACACAACCCAACCCATTGTTCTACGCACTGAGTGTTAGCCGGAGGTAGTTGTGCCCAACACATTGTAGCCCGGAGAATTTGGTAGCACCGTTCAAAACATCGACGCGCAGGGCTCCGCGATGTGCATCATATGCCCCAGATTGGGTGACCGCGGAAGTCGTCGATAGTATGCATCACAGGTTATCCCCCAGGTGTGCCCAGTCATGCTGGCATGGTCGGTGTGGGTTAATGGTTGGTTAAAATAGTGGTGAATGGCATCGAGAACATTCTCGACAGTTGCAGGATGTAGTCCCTGGCCGCGAGCAAAAATCGGGCCCCATTGCTTCTCCCAATGCATAAGGGCGGGGGAATCGGCATATGAAATAGTGATGAGTTGCGTAGGAGGGAAAATCGCAGGGCCATCGAATGCGGGCGTTTCACGCGAGTGCTGGGATATACAACGCCGTGCAGTAGAAGGAAATTGGGTGAGATCCCAGTCGATATACGGGAAATTTCCCCGCGGCTGCAGAGTCCGGGTTGATGTGCTGTGATCCAGCCTGCGGAGACGGCGTCGCTATGCACGGCGGCGGGAAAATCGCCGGTGGGGTTTGGACAAGTGGCGGTATGTCATCGTTGCGGAATTGCACACGGCGTTGACGCGGTATCACAGGACCGGGGCCTGGGGAATTGCTTAGAGGAACCCGTGGCCATTGACCCCATGGGGTAAAACTGGGCGATCTTCAAAAAACAGTTGTGGGCTGGAAGGGCGACAGTACGCACTAGCTTGTGGACGAGCAGGACGTCGCGGAGTTCGCCCAAAAGTCAGTGTTGGTGGCCACGGAAAAGATGACGCCGTGGGGCAACGGCAGCAGAAGGAACGGGGCCAACACATTGTATTTGGTGTGGCCAAGGGTGACGTCGTATGAGATGTGTTTGTATCACTGGATGGCGTCGACGATTTGATCTTCTATGTTCTTCTAGTGGGTGAGTTCAAGTTGCTGACGACAAGTAGGCGTGAAATCTGAGAAACCACCGCCGAGAATCAAAAGGTTTTTATAAACGGAGTGTGGCCAAAGTAGCCATTTGTTCCGGAACAAGGTTTTAGTTGAAACAGCAACTACCGTCAAGGTGGAACAAGAACATGGGCCCTTATTATTGCTCCGTCGCGCAGGAGGAGACAATCAAGAAAGAACAAGCGGCGCTGCAGTAGTGTGTCACGGGGTCACATCATTGATCGTATCAAGTTATCCTCCGCCCTTGCCTCCGCCCCATGTCTTGAACTTGTCTTGAACTTAGGTTGAGCCAGTGTCGAGCCCCGGGACACATTTCCTCGGGCCTAGCTAGAGGCCCGAGGAAATTGAATCAATCCATTTCTGCTGTCATCAAGCTATTTAAACGAACAGCAAGCTCCCATCGATCGTTCCTGCAACTTGTCTCGGAGGTCCGAGCTTTCTCGCCTCCATCGGCGGCCGTTTAAGACCTCATGGGATTTCTTCTGTCATAAAAATACGATTATCAAACCGAGATGCATAACGCTCCACTTCCTGTCAAACTGGTCCCTTGTTTCTGGGGCTAGCCTCTCGTAGCCTGGGCTTCAGCATTCCTTAGAGGGAAAAAAACTCGGAAAATAACGTCATTATCTCAGCACGTTTATGTCAACGGTCCCGATGCTTAAACCGCACGCCGCAATGAATGGCACGGAGCTTTGGACGTACATCGAGGCAAAGCGCATTGTCTCTGGAATTTTGGCGATTAATTGTGTGGAACAGGATCCCGCAGAATGGCTTCTCCCAACCCTGCCCATCCGGTTAGTCCCTTGAACAAATTTTCTGTTTAGCGACAAAAGTGCGGTTCACTCGGTGTTTCCACGCCAGGTCGATCTACATCCGGGCCTGTCAAGCTCTAAAGATACTAAGCCGACAGATGACGTCGTTCTCTTCCGACAATGAAGCTCAAGTTTCTCGACAATTACGGTGAAATCGCAAAGATTTGTTGCCTGGATCTCTTCTAAATCATGTCCAGTGTACCCTTGAATATTTCCAAAGATTTCGGTGCGGAGCTCAAGCGATTTTTGATGGGGATCAGATTTTGATCGGAAAAATGTCCAGCCCGTTTAGTTCTTCTTCAAATATTCTAATTCTTGGACAGGCTACTGCATTGGGACAGATTTTCACATTTCGCCGTCGTTCCTAAGAGAAACTTGCAATTTGCCCAATGTGACGTCACTTTAGCCAAGTTTTTTACCCCTGTTTGATTCCTCCGCAACAGGTATAAAAAGGATGGGGAGTATTCACGCGATGGTTTCAGTATCACAGCGCCAACTCCTCCTTCTCGTTTTACTATGACTTGTCTTAGGAAGATACACGCCGCCGCGATAGTGTTGGCGAGTGTTCTCTCGTCGACCGTGGCTCTCGATGCCTGTGGCCAGATTCAGCTAGCAGTGTCCTCTGCGTCCGCAGTGTATTATCCTGGTCAGAAACCCTTCGCGTTTCTCCCAACGGCGTGAACTGACGCGAATCAGTCGACCTCCTAGGCAACTACGCCCAGGATATATCCCACTGGGCATCTTCGAGCACCCAGGCGTCTGCCTGCACAGTTGAACCGGGGACAGCCGCAGATGTTTCAACTATTGTCCGTTTTTTCACGTGCCTTTCCTCCTGTATATCTGACCTCTTGCAGATCAAGTTACTCGGTTCGACGAACACCCCATTTGCAGTGAGTCTACGCCATCTCGCCATCCATCCACGTATCTAAAGGAGACAGGTCAAAGGTGGAGGACACACCGCGAACCCGGATTTTCCTCGACCACGGCGTGCACATTTCCATGACGCGTTTCTCTGGCGTGACGTACGATGCGGCGAGCGGAACCGCTGCCATTGGGTCTGGTTTGATTTGGGACGACGTGCGTTAAGCTTCGATCTTTTTGGACGAGTCTAATCTGCGACGTACAGGTGTATGAAGCACTTGCACCGTTTGGGGTGAATGTCGTGGGCGGGCGAGTTTCGGGGGTCGGTGTGGCTGGATTTACCCTCGGCGGAGGTGAGTCGACATTGAATTGCTGTCATTATGGCCGCTCAGATGGGTTGTTTGCCAGGATACTCGTGGAAGACCAACCAGTTTGGATTAACGGTGGACACGGTCACGGCGTTCGAGCTCGTGAAACCGAATGGCGATATCGTCACGGTGACGGAGTCCTCTGACCCGGATTTATTCTTCGGCCTGAAGGTTGTTTGGTTCACCCCTGATTTTCTGCGTCTCTTGACTGATGCAATTCGAACAGGGTGGCTTAAACAACTTTGCATGTCCTTTCCATGGTCGCCGTATTTTTCTAATTATTTCCTCTAGGGTATCGTGACGCAATTCACCCTGAAGACGTTCCCACAGGTATGCATTTTGTAATCGCTTCGAACCATAGCTCAAGAATTTAACAGGGACAAGTTTGGGTAAGGATTTTCCCCAGTCAATTGTCGATTATTTATCCGTGCAGGGTGGGTTGATAACATACACCGTCGCCCATATTCCAGCGGTCAGTGCCGCCATTGCGCGGTTTGCAAGCAACGTCACCGATCCCAAGGCGGGCATCATTCCAGCGTATAACTTCCTTCTCGGTCAGGTAAGTTTGTTATGGCTGTTAGTTTATTCGTTTGTTTTGCTGATGGTTGACATTGTAGCCTGGGGTCTCTCATATAATGTTCTACGACGGGCCCACGCCTCCTGCCGGAATCTTCGACGAATTCCTGGCGATTCCGCACCTCACTGAAGACGTCAGCACAAGAAGCTTCATTTCCCTGGTACAGTCAGCACCGTCTAATGTTACCACCGGAGCGAGGTGCGTGAACCATTCTTCGACATCAATAATTATTGAAAACCCCATTTATAGAGGAGCCTTCCACACTGTCAGCCTGCTCGAGTACTCCCCAACGCTGATCGATGCGATTTTGAATGAGACAAATGTAGGGTTTTACTTCCAATACAATCTTTCTCCGAACTGACGCCGTTCACAGTTCTGGGGCACCCGCCTTGCCCTCGCTGGCGCGACGTTCATCTCGTACGACATCGAGCCGTTCCTTCCAAGCATCTACACGCACAACACCAGCCCGTCGGCTTTCCCGCCGAGCCGCGGGCCCGGGTATATGCCGCTCAACCTGTACTTCGCGTGGGCTGGCTCCGCATTCGATGCGCAGTTCCACGACGCACTTCTGCAAAGCTCGCAGCATCTTACGGGCGTTGCGGTGGGAGAGGGACAAGCGATCACGCAGGCGCCGTTGTACACGAATTATGCGCTCTACGACACGCCACTGGAACGAATTTATGGGGACAACGTCCGAGACTCAGAACTATCAAGGCGGCGGTGGATCCGGATAATGTGATGGGCCTGGCGGGCGGGTTCAAGTTTTAAACTGATGCCATGGACCGGGGTGCTCGATATCCTTGCTGCTGCCACTAGCGTACTCGTAATACTCGTGTTTTTGAAACTATTTTAAATGCATCTTTGACTCTATCATACATAAATTGTTTGAAGTACACGTCAGTTTTCATGTTAATTAACCAACTTCAAGCCTTGGTTCAATAAAGTTATGAACTACTAGTGAACAGGTTAAATTTTAAGTGGCTCAGACGGAACGCGCTAGAGAGGGTTTCAATCTGTCCGAGCCGGACAAGGCATGAAGAATCTTGAGCTCAACAAACCGGTCTCTATACTACTCTCTCTTACTTGGAGTCAAATATCGCCTTCGACAGCGGCTGGACGACCGGGCAACCTTCGACAGCCTCGATGTCTGGTGGCTCAGGACACGCAAACATTGCAAAAACCGACGAGCGCGCGGCCATAACGGCTCGATAGACGCGAATTTCGCCATCTCGTCCACATTTACATCTTGAACAAGATACGGTTATTACCTTGGGTAACCCGTATCTTGGGTTGCAGCCAACTCTGATCTGTGGAACTCTCATCCTCGTTAAAGGCAAGATGTGTATTCAAACTAGTGATTAAGGCCACTGCTTCGCATGGCAGGTACGATCCCGGATTGATTGATCGCTGTTTTACTATTTTTTTCTTGACCGAGCTACAGACAGCGATCGCCATTAATGGGGCGAGCTGGTAGGCTGGTTTGCACGGCCGGCACGCACGGTACCATGAACTCTCGCACCCAACCCGGACGCCTCCTGTCCAACACATAGCGGTCTCCTTCAGACACTGCGAACTTTTCGGACGCGAAACCATTCGGGTGCCTCATACGCGCTTCGAACAAATCTTCGATAGTAGCCATGGGAACATCACCGGTCCCATCCAGAGGGGCGAGATAGTCGATGGGGCGCTCGCGTTTGAAAAATGAAAAGTAGTCGGGTATGGTGATCGCACATTTGCGGTTGATATCGTAGATGTCCATAAAGAAGAGGCCGAGAGAAGTAGCCCCGGCACCGCCGCCGTAGAACCGAAAATTGTGACCATCCATGAACGAAGCGTAAAACACATCTGATTTGAAACCTGAATGCGGTCCTGGGGGCATCTAAGCGTAAGAGTCGGTATGTCAACAGATAGGAAAATGCGAGACGAAGAGCGTTAGCACTGACACCAATGACAGGAATTGACGGTCCATTGCAGAAATCGGAAATGATTCGCTGGACATCTGAGGATAAATCGTGATGATGTAGTAAACCGCCCATCTCTGCCTCGATACTAAACTCCAAGTTATTGGCCTTCAATAGGTCGATCGGTCGAAGACCTTCGATATTCTAAGCCAGACCAAAGCGTCAGTTTTCATTGAACGGAACAAAGCGAAAATAATAGAATGAACGAACCTGAGGTAATCCAACAAAAGGTAACTAACAGACTAGTATCCCACGTCTTTTGACTTCGCTCCACGCATCTGGATGCTGGGGCAAGTATGAGGAAGGTCCCTGACATAGAATAAGATAACGTGGCACCATCGAAAAGCTATCATCAGGCGAGATGGACGGAGACTGAAGAGAACCGAAGGAAGGAAAGGTCGCAAGTTGAGACCCTGCTGTCGAGGCAGAGGGAAGATGAGGATGAGGACGAGTAGAACGCGAGGACTTTCGGTGGCTCATGGGAGGGATCAAGTCAGTGGCTCACGCCGGCCGGAAGATAAAGTCACGCCCGGTTCGACTTTGCCACTTTGGTGTTGTAACAACACCAAAGTCAACACTGTTGTTGAAAAAACTTTTTTTTACGGAAATTCGCCATCTCCGAGGTCCTCATTTGACGTTTTTCAATAAATAATTACATTGCTTTGTTGCAGCCGGCTCTGATCTTGGGAACTCTCATACTCGGTTAAGGACAAGACGCGTATTCAAACTCCGACGACGCGTCCACAATGACAACAACGATTACGTAAAATGTGGGTCCAGCCCGAATAAATCAAGATACGTGCTTTGGCCACGAGTACCTCGCTCATCGCATTGGACCTAGCATACGATGGAATCACAAGACAGTGGCATTTTGTTACAAGAAAATACAACAGAAAAGTACGAAACTCAATACAGGAGATACAAATGGTTTCGTGGTACAGGAAAAAAGTCCGATGCTATTTATTTATGCGTTTTGAATCCAAGGTTAGACGTGGCCGTCACCGGCTGGGAGCCAGGGTCGTTTTGGGCAATTGGATGTCGAATCTGTCGTAGTTATGAGCAAGAAAAAAAGAAGAAAAAAAGAAAGGACATACGCATCAGACCGCCACTCATCCCTGTCCCGCGAGCTGCTCCTTCTCCGCGGCACGGTTAACCCACCCGCAGGGTGCCCACTGTTCGGCAAGAGCGAGTCCCGCTTGCTAGCCACGACCTTGAACTGCGAACTGTTCGCCGTGCTCGACACCACCGACGACACATCGTCCTTCTTGCGCTTGAACAGCTAGCGTCATCCCAGAATCAGTATCCTGACATATGAAGATAATATGGAAGAAACCCACCTCAGCGAGTACCTCCCGCCGACTCCCATCATCGCTCGCCTTCGCCTCCGCCATCCGGTCGCGCACGCCCACAAGCTGCCCATCGATATACTCGAACCCCGTGCGGATCGCGTCCGCCAGCGCCTTCTGGATCTGCTTCTTGATGAGCCGCGTCGCGAGCGGCTTCATGACCTTGTACAGCACGTCGTGCTTCGAGTCACGGATGCTGAACTTGAGCGAGCCGACCTTGACGCGGACGCGCGCGACGCTAAATACGGAGCTCGTGTCCTTCGACGACGTGAGGGTTACCGTAGCCTGATACGCACGCGGGGTATGTGAGCAGCGGCTCGACGAAGAGAAAGAAAAAAAAACGCACAGTGAGCCCTCGCCGCCGAGCACCACATCCGCAAGGCCCGAGTCGCTCATCTTGATCGGCCCGGTCTTGGTGCGGAACGAGAACGCCACGTCCCGCATGTCCGCGTGCATCTGCGCGAACGTGAAGGTGAACTCGTGGCGCGAGGCGTCGCCCTTGCTCTTGGTCGCATACGGGCTAAAGCGCACAAAGTTGTGTGCCTCGACCTCGACGATGTTGGGGAACAGGTGCCGCCCGACAGCGTCAGGTTCTCCACGATCAAATCAAACGAGTCGTCGGTGTACTCGACACGCGGGATCGGGATGTAGCCGACCTAGGAGTGTAATCAGAACAGTGTGTGGAGGAAGGCTCGAGATATATACCTTATCCACCAGCGTAGGCAGAATCACGCCCCGGACATCCTCCCACAGGTTCTTCTTGAACTGCAAGTTGCCTTCCCATCGAAAAGCAGGTCGCGCGTGAGTCGCGCGAAATCCTGTGCGAGAGCCTTGTTGAGCGGATCCTCGGCGATGGCTTTGAACCATCTGGAGCGGAAATCAGCATCTACACGAGGAGCGAGTGGGGAAAATATACGTACGTTGATGCAGCATCGACCACTGCGTCGAAATGGCCCTTGTACTTCTCGTGGTAGAACGCACGTCCCGTGTCGCGCAGTTCGCGAGCCCGAGTTGAGGATGCAGGCTCCGTGACGTACCCGCGTCGAGGAGGACCTGGGAAGAAGTTAGATGTAATAGGTGCATTCGGAGGGAAATGAATACCTTGCGCACATAGCCGCCCACCTGGGTCCACCACTTCCTGAGCCCTTCGTCTTTGGCGGCGTCCGCAGCCAGCACGTTGGCAGCGGCGAAGAAGGGGTCCAGAGACGCGTTCGCGATACGCTCCAGCAGCGTGCGGAGGTGTGCAAGCGAAGTGCGCAGAGAAGGATCCTGGGCGAGTGTCGCAGCAGGGAGTAAACCTTCTCCCTCTTTCGCACCCTTCCCGACTTCGCGCGCGCGCGCCGCCCACGCGTCGATAGTATCAAGGAGCCAGCGAACGGACTCTTGGTAGTCCTTGTGCTTTTGACACTCAACGATCACCTTGTTTGACGGGTTAACACTGTCGTGGACAGAGACAAGCGACAAACCTTCTTGCCACGCCAGATCCAGCGCTCCCTGCGCTCCTCCGGGAAGAATTCGTCGGCGAGCCAAGCGCGTCCGTCGTCCAGTGCGGGTTTGTTCGAGGAGTGAGAGACTGGATACGACCCAGCAAGCTCTTCTTGCCGTCTGATAACAGGATGAGAATGGACGAACAAGAGGACATGAGACGTACTCTTCGCGTTTTCAGCCTTCTTACCATCAGGAGACGGCGATGACTCGGATTCAGAAGAGGAGGAGTCGGACAGAGAAGATGTCGACACAGAGGGTTCAAGTTCTGGCGATATGAGCTTGAGATCCACGCTGCGTGACACAGAGACCTACCTTCATGGAAATGATCATGAGGCGCTGGGTCGTCCGCACGCGCCAACTGCTCAGGCTTGGGAGAGATGGCTTCCGCGGCTTTGGCGGTGCCTTTGGCGAGGAGATCGCGGCCGACAGTCCCAGCATCTGTGATCAGCTTGCGCATCTCAGCGTTGGTGAGGACGAGACTGAGGAGGGTGCGCAGGTGGTGTGAGGCTGAAGAGAACGATGAGCAAGAGAGAATGATAGACGAAAGGGAAGAAACTCGCCCTCTTGCGCATCGCGCTTGGCCTTCTCCAGGTCCTCTTTCCCTTTATCCTTCTCCCTCCGATGCCTTGAGACTGGAAGTATCCACACCGCGTGTCTCCCAAACGAAGCGTTGGAGGATCTCGCCTTTGTTCTTCTCCTGCAATAGACCCGAGAACGTGCTGAGGATGTCTCTGATATCGCCACGAGCTTGCGTCCCTCGCTCGACAGCTTCTTCTCGTCAACGGGCGAGCGTGCTTTGACATAGTCGAGGGCATCGGCGATCTGGGCGTTGGTCGGTAAGCGCGAACGGCGCATGGCAGCGATTGCGCCGTAAAGGCGCATCTTGCTGTCGATATCGGGCTGGGCGCGGTGCCTCGCGAGGCGGAGGATTTGAGGACGGGTGGTTCAGGAGCAGGCGCCATGGTGTGAATTTGGTGTGGAAGGTGGGGGTTCTGGTCAAGCCACTCTACGCTCAACGCGACTATATGGTGCACGGGACAGGGGCTGGCATAGGCGCGTCATTCGACCTCCTATTGCGGGTCGATCGCGTCTATGAGATCATCCTAGGTCGGCCATCTCGCTCAACATGTAACACACCCATTCCCGACGATCGAAATAGTGGAGACTGCCCAAGTTGGTATGGCAATTTGGATCGTATTCTTGTCGACGCGCCAATACTCGCGTGGCGAAAGACAAAGAAAATCCACAAGCCTCGAAAAGAAAATCCACGGATTCCAGAGTAAGCCTAGAGTTTCAAGAACGCGGATGTTGCGCCTGAGATGAAGAGCCAGTTGGTTGGAGACTTGGAAGAAGGAAGATCGGCCCGCCAGTTCGATCGATCATGATTTTCTCAAGTGTTCCACGACCTACTTTTACGAGCGAGCACGACTGGAGCACAAGCTCGTTCCCGCTATACCACTCATTTTGTCCCCATAATACTTTCTTTCAATCTACCACCCCTTGCACCCTGCCATCTCTCTAACACTCACTCTCATTCCACCAACTTCCACCAGCTTCTCGACCGTCGACTCGGACTCAGAGCGGTCCACGACATTGTCGTTCACATCCACATCCCCGAAATCCACCCCCTACTGGACAACGTCGTAGACCGCTCCGAGTCCGAGTCGACGGCCAACAGCCACAAAGCTATTCATTTAACATGAGAACATCGCGCACCGTGTTCGCCTCCTCAAAGCGCAAGGCGCTCGAGCCTCACCTGGCGACCGAAAGAAACCCTTCACTGGCGAGCTGATCCAGGTGAGTGAGATGGCGGGCATGCTGATGCAATGTCGTAGGGGGCCTTCTGCTCGGCGAGCGCGTTCTCGTTTCTTCACTTCCCGACGTTCCATTTACAAGTGAGTCTCTCCGAGTCGTCAGGAGCGACCAGGTTTGCCAACTAACCTGAGAAGCGGTAGGCGGTCGGAACGCGACTCTAGCTCGCTAGTTGGTAAGTATTCTTCGCCATCCCATCAACTGTCTCCGTTGAAGTTCTAACCTTTACGTTCCAGGCCAACTTGGATTCTTGCCTCTTTTTTTCTTTTCCTTCGTACTTGGGCTCTGGGGGATAATCATTATGACCATTTGGGCTTTGGGTTCTGGGGGTTTTGCTTCGTACTTGGATCATTCTACCTTTGGGTTCTAGGGGCTATCATCATAGCTGTCTTACGCGGCTTGGATTTTGGGTTCTGGGGGATATTCAACTGGATTTGGAAACATCCATTTGGGTTCTGGGGCATATGATATTCGACTGGATCTCATCCACGTCCAACGGCAGACGGTT
>JARJLF010003588.1:0-14907 GCA_029378395.1 Mycena leptocephala | reverse complement strand
GTCTACCTTCTCTTGCGTAAACCCACAGAATAAAACGGCCCATTACACACGACATGATCGGTCTCGACAAAACCTCGCCTTCACCACAGTTGCTTCCCAGGGTGTTCCTCTGCCAGTAGCCTCCGCGATGTCTGCCGCCACATTAGAACTCGGTGGCACGCTGGACAATACGTACGTTTGCCTGTCTTGTATCGATCGTAGATTCAAATTCGCGTAGGATGGGATCTATGCTTCTCGGCGTCATTATGAGTGCGATATTATATGGGATAAGCCTCCTCCAGACGCTATTCTATTTTACCCGTCAGCGGCTGGTTTGGCCTGCCCTACAAATAACTTATGGCTCACAGGATATGATCGAGACCCTGTGTACCTGAAGGCTCTGGTACACGTACTCCTAGCGAGCCATGTCGTAGCTGAAATTTAATTAGGTGGCAGCTACGGTGTTCCTAGATACCTTGCACTTGTCCTTCGTCATCCATACGAGTGCGTGATCGCCAATGTGGCATTAACTTTCACTCACTGTTGAAATAGTGTATTATTATTTGATATCCAACTATTAGTGAGTGGTGGCAACCATAGCGCGTGGAGAAGGCCGAGCTCATCGTTCTGTAGTAATCACGACGCGTTACAGGGAATGATCTGGTGAGATTATAGATGTGTTCAATCGCCCTCACTGACTCAATTGCTGTATATTCAGGAGTGTTTCCGTGTGTTTGACCCTCATTCTCGATCGGCAACAATGTTGATGTTGAACCCACGTAGCTCGAAGCACTACCCACTGTACTTTTCTTTTCCCCTCCGTCTGTCTCCATGAGTCCATCACTAAACAGTGACTCAGGAATCACGGCCGGACTGGTTCAATCGTGCGTGTATAATCGTTTGCAGAAACCATGTATTGACCATAGGTTGAGATTCTATGCCTATCGCATATGGAGGAGTGCGTTTCCCTCCTTCCGCAGCAGCTCTGTGCAAATCACTGACCCACTGGCTGCTAGTGAGCCATCGGAACGTGTTGCTGATCGGTGCTATCCTGCTACTCGTTGTGGCTACGGCCAGTACGTCATTCTCCGATCTTTACACCGAGTGCTCATTCCCTTCCTTGTTTCTTTCAAATAGCCTGTGGGACCGGTGCGTCTCATAACCTCGACTGCGTGGATTAGATTCAGCCAAATTAAACAGTATGGGTTGTCCTCGCGTATGAATTTTCCCTTCGTACCTGCATTTACATTGAAGCATTATAAGTCTGAAAGCCGGCACATATGAGAACCTGCTGGCTATTTCGGTATGCATTCTGTCGTACTTGCCGCAACCGACTCGGTCCGCTGATTTGAACACAGCCGCTCACGCTATCAATCAACGCCCTGTCCACGGCTGCCGATGTCATAATCACCTCTACTTTATGTTTCATACTCCACCGAACAAGACCGGCGTCGCTGCGGTACGTGCTCAGACCTGTTTCGATAAGTCAGCCTCTGAGACAAATTCGATTTCCAGAACAGAGACAATGGTTAATCGATTGGTGCGATTTAAATCTCGGTTGTCTTGCGGTCCCCGTTGATGAGTCAACCCAGATACTCTTCACGATCAATACGGGATTGTGAGCTGTGTTCCCACTTTGCATGTACTCAGGTTCTTCCTGATATGCCCATCCATAGACTCACGAGGTGAGGCAGCCATATCTTTTCACAACCAATCTCAGACTGATGATCTTCGCAGCTTATGTGCCATCGCGTCTTTGATCTCTGTGAGTATACCTTCTGGCTCTACTCTGTCTCAGTCGGATTTTCAACATTCTGACAGCTCATCGTATCACCAACGACGTTGATCTACGCCTCGTTCTATTTCTGCATTGGGCGGCGTAAGTAACTGGTGTGCGCCCCGTATTGCTGCTGATCTGATGACCGAAGTCTATTCCAACGCGCTCCTCGCGAGTCTGAATGCGAGGGACATCATCCGTGGGCATATCAATGACGTGGACACAAACTTCAAGTCCCAGACCTATCATGCACGTAGCCAATTTTCGCGTGAAGTAGTCGCCGCGCGTGGCCAGGGGACCGCCGGCCCAATGGAGCTGGCCATTCAGATTCAGTGCCAGACAGAGCTGTATGGTGACAAGGAATATAACAAGAAGGAGTGTGACCGTCCTGAGGTATGAGTTCCTTTTCCCATGGTCTTACTGCTATTGCATATTCCAAATTGACCGATACAACGCCGTCGCAGTCCATGGACCCTCGAACACTGTGATAGATATGTAGACTGTTGAGCGAGTAGGAGCGGGGCTCTACAAAAAAAAAAAAAGCACGGAGCCAGAGTAGCCCGAAGGACTTGTGTAACCTTGATATTTACATGTACTAATATACTAGTGGTGCCAAAAACGCGATGCAAAGTACGCTCCCATCCATCAGCCTGTTCGGCGATCTGACACTGATCTGACGTCCACTTAACCGGTGGGCTAAGACGAAAGTAGTCTCGTTCCCGACGTTATAGGGCAGTCACGGGCAGTACCAAAAAGGGAATGTTGACATGGGAAGTGTTCGCTTGGTTGATAATCCAAGCCTCCTTAGGTCATTACGAGGTATAATGCGGAACTCTATCTGCCATCACGCTGCTAGGACACCTACACTTTCTCTACAATCAACGCTGCTGCCACAAAGAGTTACTTGTCTTTGTTTGGCTCTCGCGACCGCGTCGCGTACATCACATGTCTCCTAGCCTTGCCTCAACTGTCGGAGCACGCTCCTCAGAGTGCTCGTTCCATCTGGTTAAGTAGAACTTAACTAATACTCGACAAATCTTCAGTAACGTCACCCTAGGGCACTTCACTGGCCCTGGATGGCTAGTCACTATCGACTAGACACCTCCTAGGAAGCAAGCTTCCCATACAATATCTGTGCCTAGGTGTCTACCTCTTCCTAGCTGTCCCATCTCTCTTCCTAGGACCTTTCCTGTGCAGCCATTGGTACTCCTAGTAGAGTTATGATCCCTAGCTGGACTTCTTGGGCTTATATGTTTATCTCCTTGATAGTGTACTTAGTTTACACTAAAGTACTACAGCCAGTGGTTTGGAGCTCACCCTAGCTCTCCTTTAGTATCACCAGAACAGGTGCCCTAGGGCTGTTGTACAGGCCCTCGGGGCACAATCTTTGCCAATCTCTGGGCTAGGCTTTAGCCTTAGAAATCGCAAAAATTGTGAGATTCAGCCTTCACATTTCGTGGGCCGTATCAACATAGTGCAGATTAAACGAATAAATAAATGCCGGTATCCCTAGTGACTCTTGGCAGATACCTCTGTTCCTCAACTTGATCTTGAATTGAGCCTGCAGTCAGGAGATTGCCTGGCGTAGATTTTCCTTTTTGGACGCTTAATGGTGGCTGTGTTGGCGCTTATGGCTCTCCCGCATTTTGTTTCCACACTTGCGTATCCAGGATATCTGCTTTGCGTGCCTGCGCCCACTATTCCCTTCGGGGTGCTCGGCAGCTTTGTGCCATGCCTGCAAGCAAGAAACTGGAATCGACCGACAACGCCGGACGAGGGAAGGAAGTTCACGAGAAACACCCGCAGACGAATGGGTCCTGTTGGACACAAGATTCCGGTAGCGCCTGAATTCCGTGGAACGCACAAGCGGCTCCACCTGAGCGCCGCAAATCAGAGCGTCTACCGTGTTGCTACCGTGGCAGCCTGAAGCAGCATCAGACTTTCTGCCAAAAACTTGATTGCACTTGATTTCACTTGATCCGGCTTGAATTGGCCGATAAAGACCCCAAGTGACATTTTCCACAAGTGGAAAAAAAAACTTTTTCCTGCGGGGTGCAGACTCATTTTATCCATTTTGACAAGCTAAAGTTTTTCAAATTTTTTGGATTCAAGAGAAAAGTGCATTCAAGACGATTCAAGTGACAACTAAGATGCCGAAGGGCTGATGAGCGCTGAGGCTCACGTACGGCCGGCGCCTGTTGAGCTGATTCAACTGAAACCGTTGGTAGGGAGGTAGGTAGCTCTTCCACAACTTGCCTCCCAAATCGGCGACTGAATTAGTCCAAGGAGGAGCACTGAGCAGGCACAAAGACACCGCGCATTTGCACGGGGATTCGATCCAATTACCCGGACGCGGCCTTGCCGAAGTTTCCCAAAGCGCGTCTATTAATTGCTCCCGGTATTTGTTCTTCAGCTGCCGTTTATGTAAGATGGTTTTTTTTTTGTGCTATCTCCCTTGATTGTTTCTCGTCATCAACGACGTGGCAACGTCCCCACTCCTGCTTTGCTGCGGTCATGTTCGCTAATGACCCATCGTCTGAACCCTTCCAAATGCGCCCAGATAACTCGTATGTTATGAATCCGATGCCAGTCCGCTACTGACTTACTTTCTGAAGCGGCAAGTCAGCGAAGAACGCCGTCTGTGAATACTGCAAGGCCGATGGCACAGGTTAATCTCCCGCTGTGAGACACGCCAAGTTTTCTGATCATTCATATCGGGGGCAGGGCGCAACCTCATCCTGTCTTTTGATGGAACATCGAATCAGTATGGTAACAGGGTGCGCCTGCAGCAAATTGACCTGTTACGAGATCATGAATCCTTCTCAACTGTTCAGAATACGAATGTTATCGAACTCTACGCTCGTATCATCAAGGACAACACTCAGCTTACATACTATAATAGCGGTATCGGCACATATGCAAGACCCTCGTGGCGGTCATACAAGTATTGGAAACAAGTTGTAGACAACAAAATTGATCTTGCTATCGCTTGGTATGGAATATGACCTGAGAACTCCTTGTCGTGTTATAATGTTTCCTTCAGGAATTTCGAGAAAGTGGTTCTTGCGGGGTATCGTTGGCTCTCAAACCACTATCAACCCGGCGACAAAATATTTCTCTTCGGTATGCTGAGTGACATATGCCCATTTCTGAGTTTCATGGTATTTTTCTGCTACAGGTTTTTCTCGTGGCGCCTACCAGATCCGTGCATTGGCCGCAATGATCGACAAAGTTAGTATTATTTTTTGAATGACGTGTATAACTCCGTTGATGATCATCCTACCACAGGTCGGGTTAATCTTGCCTGGAAACGAAGAACAAATTTCATTGTACCATTTTCATTCCACGGTGGAATGTTTCTAGTGTTCATGAATTTTTGTTGCAGTGCCTACGAATTGTATGCGGATCTGAAAAGCCATGCAAAGAAAGGGTATGACGTGGAAAGGTCTGCCCAGTTTTTTAAGAACACTTTCTCCCAAGAAAATGTCAAGATCCACTTCCTTGGTGCATGGTGTGTCTACTCATTCACCTGAAGCTGTTTTTTCCGAGACATATATTTTGTCAGGGATACAGTTTCTTCTGTCGGTGTTGTGAGAGGGAAGAATCTTCCAGGAACCGACGTTTTTAATAATAACATTTGCTATTTTCGACATGCTCTTGCGCTAGATGAGCGAAGAGTCAAGTTCCTGCCGGAATACATATGCGGAGGAGCGTCATATGAGGCAGAGGTCAGAGCCAACCATCGCCACTTGGATTGTCTTGTACTAAAACTGACACAGGCTACCGCTGGCATCGAGCCCCAGGTGAAGGAAGTGTGGTTCGCGGGCTGCCACTCGGACTGGTGAGTTAACTGCCCTTAATACTGTTTCCCATTCAACGGGATGATTTTCTAGTGGTGGTGGGCTTCGATCAAACGACAGACTGGATAATTCTGCTGTGCCTGTCCTTTGGATGGGCAATGAAGCGCTCCGCGCTGGTCTCAATCTCAAAGCATCCAGGGTCGAGTGGAGATGGGAAGAATTGGAAACAAGTAAACCGACCGAATCACTGACCGGGGGTTGGTGAATCTTTGAGTTTCTTCCTTTCAAGCGTTTATCTTACGTCGACAACACGAGTGTGGCATGGTAAATCAGGGGTGTCGCCATTGCGATTGAACGAACTGACACTCAACAGGTCGCCCCACTTGTCCAAACCTCGTGTTATTAAACCGGGTCAGAAGATTCATGCGTCAGTTGCATTCATCAAGAATTACGCACCCATAGCGATCCTCCGTATCGGAAACTGGCGGGATATTCTTGGCAAAGGGAGTAGAAGTGAAATTTCTTGGGCAGATGGCCTTCGTGATATTCTTGAGCTGGATCTTTTCGACCTTTCAAATACACAGGCACTTATCGAGGATGCGCCACACGATAACACGAGCCTTGACCGGCTTCGGTTTCTGTCTTCCACGCGTACGGGTTATTTCGCATGTTGCCATGGCATTATACTAATGGTCCATCAAGGTGAAGGCGCTGAAGCAATCAGCAAGGTCGATCCCGCATTGGACCTGTTTGATGAGATATTGAAGAAAAAAAATCTCACAATGAGGCAATATTCTGCGCAAATGTTAATGAACATGGCAAAACATGGTGAGACCCTAGAGATTTAGACATATGACCATGCATCAAACAAATTTGCAGAGCTTGTCAGGCGTAATTTGATCTGGTCCAAAGCCATTTGTGCCTTGGCTGCTGTAGCAGCTGAAGATGTCTCATCTGACCAGCTCAGGGGGACTGTATTCGAGGTTTTATCTTTACTTTTGAAGGATGGTAGGTCGAATGTCCTAGAACAACGAACTTGAGTTTGACTCGAGACCTATAGGACGACAACACCTGTACTTTGAATCTCCGAAAGAGATCGGCACCGTCGAGTCTCGCAGGGTCGGCGGCTTTCGTGAAATCGCTCTACCTGAAGCGACGCATTTGCGTTTTTCCAGTGATCAGCTCACTGAAGATCTGAAAACCATTCTTGATCGGTTTTCAATCACGACTCATCCCAAAAGACTCGATGGCATTTGCGCTTTTCTCGACTGGAATTATATTCTCTATTTACAGAAGAGATCCGGCATCGAAGACGATGTTTCAACCTTTGAATATTTCTTCCGCTACTCACTTCAGAGCGCCGCTCCCATTCCTTCGAGCCTTCGGCTGCCAGCACTCTGGTTAAAACTATACTTGCGTATGGAGTGTGGAGGTCGGATTTAGACGCACTCCCCTTCCCAGTCAGAGGAGAATACCTCGTTAAATTCGCCACCTGCTTACAGGCACGCTTTTTCGAGAATGGATTCGACCGCCAGGATCTGGATGAAGCTGTTGACCTCCTTTGCCAGGCCCTGGCTCTTTGCGATGATCAGCAATCCAGTGACCGAGGAAAATTCCTGCTTCCCTCGCAGACGCACTCACTGAACGATTCAAGCAATTTAAGGATTCTCCCATATTGAAGAAGCGATTCGGCTGTATTGCGATGCCCTGGCCTGCTACCCAGACTTGTCGTCTGATCGTGGCAAGGCGCTGAACAATCTGGCCAATGCTCTTTACGAACAGTACACGTCTCAGGAGTTCGCGAATTTTGTTGACTGCATACAGCTGTATCGGGAAGGTTTACTCTCCATTTCCCCGTCGGATCCAACCTGCCCACGTTCCCTGACCAATCTTGCGGGGGCAATCCGAAACGAACTCGGCGGAAGCAATGATTCGAACGATATTGACGAAGTCGCTCGGTTGTACAGGGAAGCGTTAACGCTATGTCTCCCGCCCGATCTGGGGACCTGCCTCAACAATCTTGGTGATTTTGTCTGCGAGACATGGAAGGGGCCTGGACACCTTCCTGTGCTCCGCGAGGCCATTACCCAGTTCAATCAACTACTGGATCGCCACAATACGCGCGCACAGCTGACAGGCATCACGCTCGAGATGCACCAACTCCTTGGGGACTACCCTGTGCGCAAGCCCGATCGCGGCGTAGGGAGAGACGGCAACATAGTGGATACGCACCACAGAATCCGGTTCTCCCCGCAGATGGAGGCCAGGTATGGGTTCACGATTCGCAACTCTTCAGCGGAGGACCTGTTCCCCTACCTGGTCTACTTCGACGCCGGCGCGTATACAATTCAGGTGACAAGAATCTTACACTTATGGAGCATGAAGTGCGTGCTGACTGAAATCCCTGCTCGCTAGTGTTTGTATTTGCCGACGGCAACGCACCTCTGGCCGCCGCTTCGGAAAGGAGGAGCGTTAACCGTTGGCATGGGTAGCGATCGCGCCTTCCGGTTCATGCTCCCGCCTGAAGAGTCAGAGAGCTGTGGATTCTTCAAGTTATTTGTGTCGACAGAATTTCTTGATCTGGGGTGGATACAAAGAAGACCAGCCCGTTCGACCCGCTCTTCAAGCAAACGTCGATGCCAGAAGATCCGTTTGGCCATGTGGCCAGATGGGATGCGCTCAACGTAGCGCTGACAATGACGAGGAAGTAAGTGATCCGTCGACATATAGTGATGCATCGCTAACCAGGTGCTGCTGCCTGTTTCTGTTTAAGGAGAGGTGAAGTTGAGGAGAGTGACGAGGATGAGAAGAGTAGTGGAGTTGAGAAGAGTGTCAGGCCCGAGATGAGGAGAGACGATGGTGCCTCAAGCGTTGCATACAGCAGTGGGGTCAGTATAACGCGGAGTCCCGGTTCAGATGGGCGGCCCAGTGATTCATTGGCCATGGACACACCCATGGACACACCCCTGGCCACACCACGGCCACAGACCATGACGTCATTTTCACTGTTCCAATAATCGCTGCTCCGAGGATTGAATACATTTGTATTGGGCTGGTCATATTTGCCTATAAACTTCATCATCACAGAGCGGAAATCGAACTGACCGCGGGGGGAACAGGGCATTCCGATGGCAGACCTTTGTAACTTTGTTAGAATAGATACTTTAGTCCTGGTGCTGACGGGGGAGAAAAATAAACGCTACGCTGGCCCATGGCCTGAGCTCGATTCGAACGAGCGATCTCTGCTTGCATCAACAGGTGGTGTTTATTGATTGCAGGTGCCGACCATCCGCTATCGGGCCTCCCACCTTTACCCTGCGAAGATCATCCAACTGAACAAATTTCCTTTCAACTTGTGAGAATTGAATGCATCCGCTAATGAGATTTCAGAATTCACCGTGGATGTTCTTAGGATAGAACAATCAAAATATTGATTTTCCTGCTGGTCGAACAAAAAGGGATCTCCTGCAGGAAGGGCCGAGCTCGAGTCGAACGAGCAACCCCTGCAGAATCCTTTTTCACTCCTGCACATGGAGTGCAGGTGCGACGAATCGCCACCGGGTGATTCCTCCATGACTTTAAGATGGATACATTCTCTGTTGATATTGAATTTCGCGGACCATCCGACAGCAGACCCTTCCTTTTAACTGTGTTAGGATACACTTTAGTCTTGGCTGATGGGGAAAAAATGATCTTTACTTGTACCCATGGCCTGAGCTCGAGTCGAACGTTCAACTGTAGGAGGTTGGTGCTCCGTGCTGATGTAGCGGGGTTTCAAGTTGGAAGTTCGAAGAAACGGTGATGCGAAGAAATGGAAGTACGAGGGCACGCCGCTTATCCTAACCGGGTTATGAAAGCGCGTCAAGGGGTCCACGGTAGCTGTCGCCCGTCGACGCGGCGGTCGTGAACGGCGTCAGACTGCCGCACATCGCAACGTGAGCTAGCCCCATCTTTCCTTGCCGAGAAATAAATTTTGTGACCCAACAAGGGAGATGCAGTACCTCTGTTGTTGAAGAGAGCAACTCACCTAGACAGCTGGAATCGACCCTAACCCCGGCAACTAAGAAAAGTGCATGATGTGAAGATGGATCCGAAATTTACAGGGACTCTGTTAGATCTCGGTCAGAGCAATTTCAGGGCCATTCTCATGGCCATGCATTACGTTGCTAGATTTAAGGTCGTTCTATCGCAGATGTCGGAAGTGTATCAGGGTATGATATATCTGGGCAACTTTCCATAAGGATAGAATATTCTCTGAGCTTAGCTGAGGGTGCCAGTGATGGTATCCATTAATAGGATATTCCAGTTGTCCAGCAACGGCCTGAATTCCCGTAAGAAAGAATATTCCAATCATTTGGTTCTCGCCCTTGAAGAAGGACCAGAACGAACTCCGATGATGAATGGGAGGCTATGGCATTTTTTCTCCACAGAATTTGGGCACTTGGCGGCTTGGGAAGCGGACGGAGTGTCTGGGCATACCGCCAAACTAATTTACTCCAAGTAATGAAGTCTGAAGGGGGGGTGCTACCCTCTCTCTAGAATTTCTTAAATTTCGAGCAAACCTTGCACGTTTTCGTGCTTCCGAAATGATGGGGTCCCGACAGCTGTCGGCAAAGCTTCAAAATATTCCCCAGCATTTATCTAAGCTTATGGAAAGTCAACCATTGGGGGCATACCTTCTGTTTACTAAGGATAAATTTGGATGTCATAAAATTTGTGGCATATTTTGTGATGGCGGTTGGCATTGTGCGGTGGGCAGGTCACGGCGTGACAGAGTGACAAAGGCCGTGCTGGGGTGACTTGCTCTCGACCACCATGACGATCGAGCTTATGCACCCCAACCTCCCCTTCCCGCCAGAGCTGGAGCGAGAGATATTTGAAACAACTGCACTGATGTATCGCGGAGAAATGCCCACGCTTTTACGGGTCGCTCGCCGTGTCCTTATCTGGTTAGTTTCCCGCGAGAAGAGTTTCACGGGAGCTCATTCTGAAGTTTGGGATCGAGCCCTTGTTGTACAGGGTCATCTATCTGACGCATGAAACTGAAGAGGCACTTGTCAATGCAATGAACTCAAAACCAGCAGATTTCTTCGCCAATGCCGTCCGACATCTGTGCCTGCCGCGTTTAGAGGTCAAGACAAGACGAATTCTTGAAGTCTGTCCTGGGGTCGTGGATTTGGCGCTTAATCATCTCGATCCATATGTTCTTCCGATACTCGCGACCATGCGCCTGCAGCGCCTGTCCATAGATCTTCATGACTTATTCGGTGGCCACCGTTGACCTTCATCATCCATTATTCGCCGCCATCACGCACCTTGACCTATTGGATTTCCCCGATGAGAACCATTTACAGACTCTGGTCCAGATTTCGATACTTCCCGCGCTTACGCATCTAGCGCTCGACTGTAGGGTACCGCGATCTTTAGTGGAAACCCTGCAGATCGAACGCCCCCGTCTTGCGGTGGATGCACGCTACAAATCGGCACAGATTCCGCACGTGTATGACGTGCGATTCGTGATCGGACTGTGTCCTCGAAATTACTGGGAGACTGGGAAGCTGGCGCGATGGGTCAGTCGCATATGTGGTCGCCAGCGGACGACTTTGTAGCCCAAAAGCGTAGTAAAACCATAGAAGGTGCCTTATTTCACAAGTAACAGATATGTCATTGACCCTTTGATCCTAGCGACGCGTTACTGGCTGTAGTACTCTCCGTCGTTTGAAACGTTTCTCGTGTCGTCTCTCGGACCAAAAATGGTACATGTCCTTCTTTCCCAGATTTACTTCGTTTTTGATCGTGCGTCGAACATGCATGGGCGCGCCCGCTGCAAGGTTATGTAACGATTCCACTCTCGGTCCCTCCGGTGAGCCGTTTCCTTTACTTAACGTGGCACTTGAGAATTTCAACGCCCGCACTTGTCAAGTTCAGCATTGATGTGAGGTTCCGAGATCCCAGATGCATAATGACAAGTTCCGATGGCAGCGGCAATACAGAGAATTCAAACCCGACCACCCTTGTGCGATTCTCAAGCCACGAAGCCTCACTGACC
The DNA here is from genome assembly GCA_029378395.1 of Mycena leptocephala. Classification (NCBI taxonomy): domain Eukaryota; kingdom Fungi; phylum Basidiomycota; class Agaricomycetes; order Agaricales; family Mycenaceae; genus Mycena; species Mycena leptocephala. The sequence continues at coordinate 3,302 of JARJLF010003588.1, read as the reverse complement.
ATGTGCGATTCTTTTGACGCTCCTGGGCAGAGCGACCATTTCTCCTAAACGGCTTTCACCAGCTGCAACTCGCACTTCGTTACTGGCAGCCTAATCGATCTCGGCCAGCGCAAACCCTATATAATCCCAAAATCTACGGATGATAAAAATACCGGAATTAAACGCAAGTAGTGCTACAATTTGCGGTCCCTCCTCTGCCCGTCGTCAATTCAGGCATGTCCAGCACTCCACTTTCCAAGTCTTTCGGCGTCGCAGTGCCGCTCGTTAGCGTTACCGTGCCGCTCGCCATCCCACATTCTTCTCGAACTTCTCCCTCAGTGCCTGCTGGCGGAGCATTTCGTCGTCGTCGCGCGACAACTCCTTGTGTTTGATCATCACATCGCTGACCAGCGTCGCCAGCACCGTCAGAGCCGCATTCAAAATGAACAGCGAGCTGAAACCCTTCGTGTATCCGCGCTCCGGGATGGCCGTGGCGATGTCATGGGAGACGCCTAGGCTCACTGGAGTGTGCAGGAGGACAGGGTTGTCGATGATTTGCCTGATCTGGGAGGATGGGAGGCTAAGGCCATCATGGTGGTGCGCAAGTGATTGTTCAGCAAGGTTGAAGCGACCACGACGGTGAGGGTTCCACAAAGGAGGCGGATGAATTGAGAGTTAAACACCTTAGATGAGGGAGAGAACCGGGAAGGAGAGCACTCACATTACGCATTGCTGTGACCACTGCCATATCACGTCTGGGCACACTCGCCTGGACCGCAAGTGTCGAGGTTTCTACGCGAGGTTGGGATCAGTTCAGAACCCGTAGTGGAAATGCGTCCGACTCACGCATGGTCTGTGTAACGGTGCCCAGAGAAAGGGACAGAAGGGAGACAGACAACATACCAGGCCTGCACCGATACTGCGAGAATCATGGACACCACTTGGAGATTTCTGGGCGAATAGGGCGGATGGTGGATATGCCACCACAGGCAATGGACCAAACGGCGAATCCCGAATTGATGATCGCCTACGTTGGAATTAGAACCGCGGAGACGCAGAAAATATAACCCGGGTGCACACCCTGTAGTATCCCGTATGACTCACAAGCATACCCTAGCATTCTCCATAAATCAAGGATATAACTTTGGAATGGGAATACGCACACCACCCCAGCTCGAGAAGACCTGCGTGACGAGAAATGGGATAAGAAACAACCCTGGGATGCAGTCAGGATAGGCGCAGCTATGAAAGCACACGAGAATCGTACCGGCCTGAAGCGGGTCATACCCAAGGGCGACTCGGAAAAATTGCGGGAGGAGATATAGAATCGAGACGAACACGAAACCACTACAAATAGCTCAGTATATCCAGAATATGACGAAATAGACTCACTTGATAAACATCTCGATGAAAACACCCGTCACAGTCGAATGTTTAAAGATGTACACTGTTTGAAACTATTGGTCATTTCGGTCTTCTGGTAACCAGAAAGAATTATGCACTCGGGACGATGGGCAGCTGTGAGATATTGTCCAAGGACGCCAAGATTAGGAACACAGCAAAATTTGAGCAGGGGACCGACCTGTAGGTCCCCGTGGTTGTACCTATGAAGGAGGTCAAAGGCGACCGTCTGCACATGAGCCGCAGCCCATCAGCGGACGAGCCGCAGCTCGTCTGCAGATGAGCGGCGGATCGTCTGCGGACAATCGGCGGACAATCCGCCGCTCGTCCGCCGACCGAATTTCAGCCTGGCTGAAATAAATAGTTTCAGTTCGAATGTCAGCTCCAGCTGAAATGCAAACCGAAATCTATTCTTTCAGTTGCACTGAAATGAGATATGAAATCCGGGATTTCAGTGCCCCTTTCAGCGCACCTGAAATGCTAGGTTTCAGTCGCACTTTTTTGTTGTACTGAAACGGTAAGTTTCGGGTTACAATTTCAGCGCATCTGTTCTGCAATCCGACTCTTGGCATTTAAGCTACATTTAAGCTGGCCAAAAACCCGATTTTATTCTTGTAGTTTAGGTAACAATTTCAGTTGTACCTAAATTAAAAGTATGAGAATGCCTTTCGGACGAGTTTTTGTTGAACTCCCAAGTTGACGTTTAGAGTTAAACATCCGGTCACGCTAAATTTGGCAATCGTCGGTGTGATTCGTCTACGTCTTTTGGGTCGCAGATTTACCACGGGATATTTACAGGTCGGATTTGAGATGGATATCATACAGACCCAGCGGCGGAGGGTCCGCGTCTCCTTTCCTTGGGAAATACCTGCTGGACTAGTGAGGAGAAGGCACCCGTTCGATTCGGGGCTTGGTTAATACAGCCATCGCACCTGCTTTTGTCTTTCTTTTGTCTTCACTCGAATTTTACGTCGATTGTTACACTGATCGCCCTCCACGAAATGAATACACATCCCCGAAATATCGGGTCAGTACTTTCGTGATGAATTCGCCCTTTCTTAATGCACTATTAGCTCTCCTGTTCATTTTCAACCGGCTTATCCAGGCTCGCTACGAGGTGGATAGCGACCCGGTGGCGGATGGTCCCTGTCTATCTCTTCCGTGTGTCGTCCGATGTAGAGCCCGTTCGATTCGGGTCTGGGTCATAGGCTGGATCCTAACGACTTTTTTTTTGTTCCCTACTCATGTTTCCACTACACCGCCAAAGTGCCGTCAGGCAGTCTCCAGGTGAGATCCTCAGCTGGATTCCGGAAAACACACCAGCTTTTACCAGCTGCGAGCGGGATGGAATCCAGGTGGAAGGTCCAGCCCGAATTTCCAGCTGGCGGGAGCGTGGAAGATCGGCTGGAGATTGAGATTTACTTCCAGGCGTGGGGTGGCTGATGCCGCAAAATTAAATAAATAAACAACGGCCCAATACATCGATTTCAGGCTACAAAATCATCGCCAGAATTCAACTCCTCTTCGTCCTCGTCCTCATCCTCGTACTCGTCCCCCTCCGAGTCGCTGGACTCAGACTCCTCTGCTTGAAGCGCGCGAGCGGAGCGCTTAACTGTACGTTTCGAACGGCCTGCTGCCAGACCAATCGCTGTGGTACCGGACACAATGGCCCCCATGGCGGCTTTGGTGCGGGCTTTCGGCGCCCTTGAACGAGAAGCTGCCTGCGCCCGCCGACGTTTACGTGGTCTCCGTTTCCGTTGCAGCTCATCGTCGTCACTCGATGCCAGAGCACGCGCACGTTTAAGAGCCGCGGTTTCCTTTCGCTTCGCTGCTTTTGTGGCCCGACTCTCCCGAAGTCGAGCGGAGAATTCGTCGTGTTTAGCCCTTCTGTTCTCGAACAGTGGAATAGGTGCCCAGAGGTC
>JARJLF010003587.1:0-14943 GCA_029378395.1 Mycena leptocephala | reverse complement strand
GGCACCCATAAAGAAGTAATGGCGCTCGGGGGAAAATCTGCTGAGTTATATAATGTCCGGGCCCAGGCATTCTCAGAGGGCGGTTTTTAGTAGAGACAATCCGCATTTCACCGCTGGTTAAACATAGAAGAAATGGTATGGGAATAGTATGTATGCACCTAGTTGAAAGTTGGACAGTCAAATGGATTAAATAGTCATTACATCTCAATATGCATCTGGGTGTCCGAATACTCCGCCTCCAAGTAAAAAATATGTTTTATGTAAGGAGATACTAAACCGGCGCGCCTTCTTTCGCGCTGTTCGCGTAGTTGCCCGAGTCCCGTATGCAAACGGGGTCTCCGCGTCCGTGACTTGGGCCTGAGTCACTGACACCGACAGGGACACAGCATGACCCAGATCGCCAGCTCGATCCCGCTCTCTGTTGTCCCGGTCAGACCGGGTCGTTGAAGCCCCCTGGCCCAGTGCGATCACGACACCGACTTCTCATTGGTCGATGGGTCCGTGATGACACGCTGAGAGAGGGAGGTAACTGAAATAGTCAATATCTTTCGACCGAAGGATGACGAATCCTTACTGATGCGTTGAGACAGAAGGCTGTCATTGCGTTCGTAAATGTGATCATAATGTTCTGCTTAGCTGGGTCCTGTGGAAAAACAGGAATTTGGGATAAATGTGCATATCAACCGAACAGAAACTTACGGATGACAACAGGAAGATAAGGTTCAACACCTGAAGCGCAATAGATATGAAGAAGTATCCCAGACCGCTGCGCAAGTGTTAAGATGTAAGTTCCAGAGAAGCGGAAATCGCCCACTCCACGAGAAGAATTGAAGATATTTGACTAAAAAAATCATTGGGTAAGAGACGATCACACCTCGAACTGTTCCTGATATTGATAGCCAGCTCATATGTACTCAAGCCAACGCATAGTGCGTCGAAGACCTGACGAGTTTGAGCCGAAAAACGATTCCCCAAACTACACGAGAACCTGCCATGTTAGCCTATCGAAAAGAAAATCAGATTCAAAAGCGAACAGAACGGAGCATCATGAGTTATACCAATGCAAAAGGCCACTTCGCGCCAAACACTCCCTTCCCCGCAAGTCCTCCGCAACTCCTACCGCTACCAACCTCTGGAACTTGATTGAAGACGAAGCCCAGGTGAACACCGTGGTAGGGATAAAGGCGATCATCAGGAAATAAAGAACCGGCTTGAGTCAAATTAGCCAGAGCCCCACGAGAGAAGGAATATGACACACCCGATTGTTACACCAAATTCCCCATGTCCGCCAAATGAATATGATTGAGACAATCGATGCGCTCAGTGCACGAAGTGCTCCGCCGCTGCAAAAAATATGAATGGCGATAATTGAACAGATGAGAGACAAACACGGCCGGCACACATGTCTTTTCGGTCCAATTTGTACCAAAGAAGAACGCAGTGGCCATGGCAATGGAGACCAGGGTGACATATCTGCACAGTACGAACAGGATACATGCCGAAGAGGGATTCCACCACTTCTTCTGACGCTTATATACGCGATATTCGCTGTACACAATGGGTCAGTACGGCGTCGTGCACGCTCAAGGAAACTGTGAAACCTAGGAAGCGTTATTATATAGTCAAAAAAATAGATGGATGCTGCTGAGACACGCATCGCGAACTAAAAAATGGTAAGACGTGGGTGAGGCGACTCCGAGTCGGAACCACCTGCGGGGTTGCAGAGAGAACCATAGTGGGGGCAGTCAATCAACAGGAAATTGCGCGCTGCGATTATCAGGTGGCAAGTAGGGAAGGGTCAGGAACGACCCTTTATACATACGGCCCAAATGTCTGTCCTTCAATATATTCTTCGAGCACTTTCCTCACGGCATCATGGCAATCAAACGTAAGGGAGATTGATATTCTCATTTCCACTACGTGATGGAAGGCATCAGGTACCTGGTGTCTCTCCTGTGCAGAGGTCGCATTCCTGCATAGTGCGTAGTATGGAAGAGTCAGTCTCTACGACACAAATATTAGGACCATCCGACACACGCATAAGAAACGTGCACATTGGCGATGGCAACGCTATGCTCCGTCTTCAATTACGTCGGGGTTTTCCCTGGTTTTCCGTGGCTTGGAGACGCCACCGTCATGCTGGGATAGCTGTAAGCGAGCGATGCCACGGCGGGTGCTTGCCGGCAAGGATGTCGTTCGCACGCAGTCTAAAGACGCAGATATCTTTCCGTGCTGCGTGCAGCGCGCCGAGACGTACGAGGGGCGAAGACAAGGAGAATGGCGCTCATCGAGTAAGCATCAAGTATCATTGTGTGCGCGAGTCGATGGTGCTACGGGGCGCCGCGTTTCGGGAAGCGCCGACTCGGGTGGGCGAAAATGAATGCATATGACATGAACGCCACGAGGATAATTCAAAAGCAGGACAAATATAAGTCGATCCTTGAGTCGATCAGTAAAGATAGAACGCAAAGCTGGCAAAGCAACCGCGAAATTTTAATGACCGAGGTATAGTCTCTCTTGACAGACGCTCTATATCAGTGCTTCCTCGTACCTCGGTTGATATACCCGAGGTAAGTAGCCTGCTTTGCGGGGAGCCCACTATCTCTTCCCCTATCTTCCGTTATATATAAAAACCAGAGGGTCTGGCCGTAAACGAGATGGCACCAGGCAGATATTGGGTGGACTGGGTTCAGATTTGTAGGGTGGGTCGGGGGATGTGGTATGTACCTGCGTGCCTGGGATCGGGCCGGTGCCGATTTTTCGCTCCGTTCTGAGGTTCATAACGTGGTTATGCCAGGACATAGGGATATATATGGTGGGCAGAGATCTGAGTTCCCCGCAAAAAAAGACGGCGAGATGAAAGAAGGCGGTCTGGATGAATATAGGTGAAGATCGTGTCTGACTTGGGGGCGTTGGAAGCGGAAGAGTCGACAGACTCAGCATAGAAAGAACATGCAGAAAAATTGGAATCGGGACCCAAGCAGCCAGAGAGATGCTGAGTTTGTGGCCGCGGATATTAAATTTATCACGGTAGCCTCGCCAGGGGGATTGAGGTTGCAGAATGAGAGAGGTAAGGGACCGAGTATGCAGAGCACAGTGCGATCCACGGATGCAAAAGGAAACCCGCGCGAAAGGAAAAGACGGAGATGAAGTGACTTGTTGAGATAGATTCAAAATTAGCGAATTTGCGCTGCAGCCATTCAATGGCTAATGGCTACCAACTCCACTTTGAGTACACCAAATTGAATTAGGCCCACAGAGCGAAATCAAAAGCCATCCAATGGCTCGAATGGCTCTGCGCAAACTCTCTATTTAGACGGAGAATCGCTAGTGGGGAAATAACCGAGCGACTTCAGTTTGCTGCACCAATGCAGAATTTGAGGCTTGAAGGCCTGGAGACATGTCACTTGTGGCTGGCGCTGAGAAGCAAACAGTCGATACCGGTCCCAAGACCAGCGGTTTGATTTCGCTTGTGAGTTTTTAGTTGGCTGAACACCGGGGAACCATGACGGTGGGAGAGAAGGAATGATTAGCCACGTACAAGAACATCAATACGAGTTGCCTAAATAGTAGGCAATTTCCATCCTGACTCGAAGACCTGAGAATCGGTTGTCGAAGGAGAGACTCATGAGGGTTGCAGGATCATTTTTCATTCGCTATACACATGAGAAGTATTATGGGTATCGAAGGTACGAACAAGGTTTTATAAATGTAGATCACATATCCCAGTCCGTATGCGAATTGCCTGACCGCCCTCACCGCATACACCGCCACCACACACACAAGCCCGCTCCCGTTAGCCCTAGGTGCCACGCGCTCGAATCCCGGGCGGGAATCCAGGTGCATGAGTGGTGCGATCTGCCATGTGGGGTTCGCGGTGCGCTGAAAGTCGAGGTTTCGAGCGGAGGCCGGCGTCGGCGCACAGGATGGACGCGGTGCGTGGAGAGGCGACGAAGGCGGCGTGGGAGAGGGGGAACACCCGCCGCACTTGCGGCGCACTCCGGTGGTGCTCCACGTAGTCCTTGGGGTGCCCGACAGGAGCTTCGAGCGGAGGGTGCTGAAGCGCTGGAGACAGTGGCAGCGCGCGGGGAGGGCTGCCCCATGTGCCGAGCATGTCGGGGGTGGTCCGCGTCGTGTTGGAGACGAGCGGAGGCGCGCGCGTGGACGGGGAGAGTCTTCCTTGCTGGGGACGACCTTGGAGCGCGAGGAGGCCATAAAGGAGGCGCTGACAACATGGCGCACGCTGCAGACGCAGGTGGTGAAGGGGGCACCGTGGGGCACGACAGGTCCATGCTTCAAGCGGTGAGGGGGGTACCCTGCTGAAAAGGGTCGCGGTGCGCGGGAGGTGATTGAGGCGGCGTGGGCGACCAGGGACAGCAGTGCCGCGTACTGCGCATGCAACTGGTGGTGCGGGGAGGGCTAGGGGGCGGTGTCAAGCATGTAGGCGTCGTACAGCGTCGCGCAAGCTATAGCGCCAGTTCCAAGTCGCGGTGCGGCTCGCGCGTGCTGCTGTCATACCGCAGAGTGGGGGCAGCAAACGGCGCTGCCAGTCTGAGCGCATGTCGTTGAATACGCTACAGCGCGGTCGGGGGGGATGGTGTGAAGGAGGGGCGATGAGCGGCGCAAGGGATGCGCGGCAGGGGAACGGGCGGCGGCGCTGCGGAAGGTCGTCGGGGTGCGTGCTAGAGCCTTCTTGCTGGTCCAGATGGGATCAGTGTGTGCGCGCGCACGATGGCTGACGAGGACGTGTAGAAAGAGGAGCGCCTGTTGGACCGGTCAACGAATGAAGCTGAGATGAAAGAGGATTAAATGCGTACCTATTGTCTATTGTGCGAGCGTGTGCCGAGGCGGAGACGTGTCGCAGGTGCGACGCCATGAATTGAGAACGCGCCGGTATGAGAGAACGCGGCGTGGATGGCGGTAGGTACGCTCTCGTGTGTTCCGTTGTGGAAGACGGCAAAGAAGATCTATGCAAAACAAGTGCGGCGCGAATATGCAGACGCAGTAGTCCGCGAGGAGCGCGAGAAGGGGCGCCGTGGTACCTTGAAGCGACGCGGCCGAAGGGACGCGCACAGCAGACGCGTGGGGGACTGACACTGGGGGAAGCACACAGAATCAGCTCAAGAAGATTACACGCATTAACGCACGACGCACTTCAAATACGCCGACTTGGCTCCTCCGCCCGCCTTCTCAGCAGTGTACGACGAGAGCCTGCTTCCAGACAAACTACAAGCGAAGTCCGCGGCATCGGGAAGAGCGGTAGGATGGGCAACGGCGTAGCGTAGAACAGGTGGGGGCAGAGGGTAGGAGGGAGGGCACCGGCGTGCAGGTCGTGGTGAGTAGGGCTAGAAAGGCATGGTCGTCGTGTGACGTGGCTAAGGCTCCAGCCGTTTCCGTCTGTAAACGTTTTCAAACGGTTTTAACCGTTTTTATTTCCGTTTAGTTTGCCTGGGTGAAAAACAGTTTATAAACCGTTTGTAAACGGTTTAAACGGTTGTCAAGAATCTGACAGCTTACCACGTCTTGGAGGTTGTCTTCTGATGAAAAATATTGTGCCGGCCGGGTCGATACATGTGTTCAAAACTCACACAGAATCCCAGAGCACAGAACCGCTCACTGACACGCAGGACCTTCCAAATTAGTGCGCGTTTTGATGACACTCGGCCTTCTCGGCAAATGAGGCACCAGCATTCCGCCCTTATCTCGCTTTCACGTAGATTTTGGTACACTTCGGGGTCAACATATAACATCAATTTGTCGTATACATGTTCAGAATGGTCAAATTCTTTGATTTGACCCCTCCACCAGGTGCGAGTGAACTGCCCTGAAAAATACCATTTATAAACTGTTTAAAACGGTTTAAAACTGTTTATATACCGTTTCCGTTTGTTTTGTCCGGGTCCACAAACGAAAACTAAATGGTTGGAGCCTTAGACGTGGCGTCGCCAAGCGAGAGGGCGGCGCCACACGCGCGCAAACAAATGCGTCGCGTGGGTGCGGCGGCGGCGGGGTGCGCAGGGGCGGGTGGGAGGCGGACGGTGTTGGAGGGAATCGGGAGGAACCGGCGTTCGCGTTTAACGGTGTGTGCAGAATACGTCAGGTAGGTAAGTAGGTAGGTAAGTAGGTAAGTATCATTACACGGCCGGTCCGAATCACGAACGCTGATTCCAGGGATTTTCCCGGTGTACAAAGCAAGCGTAATTATACCATCGCCCCTGGACTCTTCCCTGCTAATCTAGCCCTAACTCGCAGACCCCACAGGTTCCACATGCCTCACGGTAGGAACTAGCCAACAGGGAAAAGCATACAAACACCTGGATTAAGTCGGTTTTGGGTTCGACAAAAGTGCCGAACCGAACCCATCTTGAGGTTCGGGGTTCGGAAAATTTTGGTCTGAACCGGACCTAACCGAACCCCATGAGACGCCGGTTCTACAGAAGAGGCCCGAAATAAAGAATAGGGACGCCACCAGAAACCATCCGCCAGAATAGTCTTGTAGAAGACTTTATATACTATCTGTAAGACACACATATTTGCCTGAAGTTGAAGCACGACGGAGTGCCCGTTTACCGGAAGAGGTCCGAGCGAAGTAAAGGATCTAACTGAAGACGAATGCGATTAATATGTGATGAAGTTCTACATGCAGACTCAGCTGTCAATCAAAAATTGCTTTTCGACAAGCAAACTCTTCGTGACTTCGACCCGCTCTCTACGGCTGTTTAGCCAGGGGTTCTCGGGATTCGGGAATCAGAATCTTGGCTCTCCAATCAGAAGTAAATGGAGGTGGCATCCAGCTGTCAATCAAAGTTCCCTTCCAAGTCGACTCGCTCCAACGCGCTCTCGAGTCTCCGCCGTTTAAAACTTTCAGCCACGGCGGGGAAAGAGGTTTCTCCCCGAGGCCCTTTCATGTTATTTCCTGCTCAAAGGACTTTAATGGACTCTCTCCGGCAGCTGTTTTGCGGGACTACAATATAGCCACGCAGCCGCCATCAATTAAAAGTCGACACCGAGCGCTGACGTTCCAAGCTTTTTCTCCGACAGCTGTTTTACGGGACTACAATACAGCCACGCGGCCACCATCAATCAAAAGTCGATAGCGAGCGCCGACGTTCCAAGCTTTTTCAACCTGAAAAGGACACTTTCCAGGTACAAAGCCATGCACACGGACTCGCCTAATCACCCGCCCTCCACCGAGAATCTAAGATGCGTCTCGCAGCTGTCGCCCTTGCCCTCGCTTCCTTCTCTGCGATCTCCTCCGCCGCTCCTATCGACTCCGACCACGAGGTTCGTTTGACCTGGAACTCGGTGTGAAGTGCTAATAAATTCTGTGATGCAGACACGGTCCGTTCTGGACAAAAGGCCGGTCGTACAGAATGACAGCCGGATAGGCGTAAAGGAGCCCATCCTAGTGAAGCGACCCATCGTACAGAATGACGACCGGATAGGCGTAAAGGAGCCCATCCTAGCGAAGCGGCCCGTCGTACAGAACGACACCCGTATAGGCGTCAAGGAGCCCATCCTAGCTAAACGGCCCATCATCCAGAACAAAAACCGGATAAGCGTCAAGGGGCCCGTTCTACAGAAGACAAAGAATTCGGACCCGTTCGTCGTGGAGAAACCGCCCGCCAGGGTAATCTCGTAAACGACTTTATATATTCTCTGTGAGGCAAATGTCTGGCATATACATATCCGCCTGAAGTTGAATGTAGGACGACGAGGTCCCGGTTCACCAAAGAGGCTCCAAATAACCAACGAAGGATCTCACTGAATATGAAGATTGTAGTTGAGCTGTCAATGAAAAATTGTTTTTCGAGCGCACTCTTCGACCCGCTCTCCACGGCTGTTTAGCTCAGTACATCTTGGCATGAAATCGGTTTATATTGTGCCGCCCCTCCACGCGCGCTGCAGCGCTTAATATTGAAATGGACATCCGACATGGGCCATCAATTAAAGTCGACGCCGAGCGCTGACTTGGCGCTGACTCCATTCGAGCTCATTTAGCCTGAGGAGGGCAGTTGAAAGGTACAAATGGCATGCATCAACTCTCCACTGATATCGCCTTGGTAGGATGAGCCGTGTAGCATGTGGCGTGTGGCTAGTGTGCGGCTCAAGTGCGGCTAGCGTGTGGTAGAGCTGCAGCGCGGAACGGATTGTATCGCCGGGTATCTCGGGAAAAACCGAAATGTGTTAGAGAAGATCGGTTTGTAGCGCACAAGGGCGCTACACCGGCGTATTCAGATTTGGTTTTTATTGTCCTTGCTCGCCAAGTTGGTCGCTTGTGAAAATCATCCTACAAGGAGAAACATAAGATCACGCCAATCACTAGGCGGCTTAACTTGGCGTGAGCGCAGCACATCGTTCATCTCACCATGACCCCGACGGCAAGGCCTTTTCCCCCAGTGAACACCTGAATATCCCGAAATTTCATAACAATTACGCAGAAGTCCTTGCATCACAAATGGGAGGCAAGACCTCGCGCGTGGTACTGGTTTTTCCGCCAGAACTGGAGCGGAAGATCATTGAATTAGCGGCACGCGACCACCCGATTTACATACCTACGCTCATGCTGGTCGCATGGCGCGTGAAGGAATGGTGTGTGGTCTTCAATCTCTCCTAGTCCACGAACTTACGGTCGATGCGGACACCAGGGTCGAGCCACTGCTATATCGAACCTTTTTCCCCGGATGATCCCAACGTCTTAAGGGCCATCTCGCTCCTAGGGCAGACATCTTTGCCTCTTTGATCCAATCTCGCGCCAAACCACCGTCGTTCTTCCGCCAAGCCGTTCACAATATGCTCATATCCAACTACGACTCGCTCCCCGCCGCAGACTTGATCCTTTCCACCTGCTCCGGTGTCGAGAATCTCTCGATTGCCGGGATCCGCCAGCGCACAGCCCTTCCAGCACTCACTGGGCTAGCTTTAAAACGACTTTACTGCAATCTGGAGGGTTTATTTGGCAGTCAAGAGAAAATAGATTTCACCCATGGACCATTCGCCCACCTCACACATCTCGATCTATTTTACCTCGGGACTAACCTCCCAAACACGTTGTCCGGGCTCGCACTCATCCCACATCTGAGCCATTTATCCTTCCAGGACGACGATTACCGCAGTCGCCCTTCGGCACCGCTTACGCTCCTGCAGACATGCTCAGCGCTACGTGTGCTCGTCTCCCTCATTTTGCGCAAAGGGGACCATGAGCGCATTGACGATACAAACATACTAGCATACCCACGCTTCGTGCGGATGGCCCGTCCACCTTATGCGGCCGGCTGGCAGATCGGCGTGCACAAGGGTGATGACTATTGGGGGCGTGCAGAGGTTTTCATCGCCCGGAGAATCTCGGGCGAAGTCGACCGTATGTTATTACCACTCAGATGGTGTGGCAGCTACTCATTTTCCTAACTTATTAGCGTTACAAAATATTATCCCGCGGGACACGAGCGAAAGCTGATACTCCCTGCAATCACACGGCTTTGAACAACTCAATAGCAACATTGAACATTGCCCCATACACGCTATGGGCTATAGATCTGTTCTTTTATACAGTCCAGTGTCGCAGAGTCCGCAAAAAATGTGAGTGCGTTTTTACCCATCCAAACCCCCGCATCTCATCCTCGCAGCCGAATTTATCATCCCGTATTTCCGAAATGACCTGCACCCTCCATGCCGTCTTGACGCAGGCTCTTCGCCCCTTGGGTGTACCGTTTTAAGATACCTCACCTCACCCAAAAATTGAACTTTAAGGGCGCTTCGACCTCTGATTCTGGAATCCCGCGCACTCTCAAAACTTGGGGCCAGTGCATGGTTTCTTAGCTTGTTTCTGCTGAGGGTGAGATGATGCTAGGTACGATAGACCTTTACAGTGAACCTGTCGAACCTCTGTAACGCGACTTTTGACTATATCTATTACTGAGGGGAACATTGTTCCCGCCAGACCCCCCTCCTTTTGCCTGACAGCACATCTGAGTATTTTATTACATACTATTTATTATTTTTCGCCACTTTTTCGCATTCTCGCTGTAAAAAATTGATCTAACGCAGGGTAGACCCCCGCGAACCCCCCTTGACGCTCGCCGCTTGGCCCACCGCGTGGTGCTTCCGCTCGTCGCGGGGGCCCACTGCGCGGAGCTCTAAAATATTTTTTTCATGGGTGTATGAATTATTAATAAGCTTTTACAGAGTTTTTAAAAGGGATGTAGCGCGGGGGCGGACCCCCCTGGTGCTCGCCACAGGGCCCGCTGGGCCCACTGTGTGGTGCCGGCAGGCGGGGTTTAAATTTAAATGATGTCCCAATCCCATTCTCGAGGACGAATCCCATCATCAGTCCATTTAAGCGAGTTTAGCCGACGAAATAAGCGAGTACCATTGACGCGAGTCCCATTCATCTCGTGGTTACTCAGCTGTTGACACTGTTCCAATAGTGCCAACGCACGACGTGTTATCCAAAGATATATACTGCTAGTAGCTTATAAAATATCTCGGAATTCTGGTCAAAAATAAATATCTTTGAGGCCTCACAAAGAAAGTTGTTTTCGCCCTTCTTGCACTCCCGAGAATTCAATGATTTCTACATGAAGCATCATATAATATAGAACGAAGTCTCATAGCCACACTAATGGCCTATAACTTTCACCAATTGACCCCGAAGGTTTGAAGCCGCATTGTATTGCTAAAGAATGATTTCCAACCCCCACGATTCTCGGACTTTGAAGCAAGCCCTTCTGACGAAAGCCGTGTTTGGTCTGTTTGGTTGATGTTTGGTCTGGTTGCTCGGCGCGGCATCGCACGGCATCGTCAGAACGGGGCTTGGACCGAACCTATTCGTCCTTCATGCCGAACTTCTAGATGTCGAGACGCGGGCCTTTTCTTGCTGCCATTCCCAGATATTAACTAGAAGAGACGGCGTGCAATTTTTTTTTCTTTTTCTTGGCGGTACGTTACTACAGTAACGTTAGGACCGCCGAGTAAGGAACTATTGGTTAGTCTCTGGCAGTCTCGTAAAGGTGGGGGATTTATCGACCCCCAGAAATATAATTTCCACACCTGGGGAAATGCATTTACGTACGCCGCGTGCGCGGCAGTGTGGGGCTCAACATCGAATCTTAGGCTCTGAAACTGGGATGCATTCTGCTCTTCACTGACTTTTATGGGGAGTGACCCACAAAATCTTGTTGACAATGCCAACTCTGAACAGAAAACGGTGGAATGGTTGCCCGGAGCAAAAATCGCAATTTTGGGGTTGTGCGAGCAGAAAATTACCCCTTTTGGGCGCGCTTACAGCATCCTAGGCTAGGACAAAACCACCGAATCCCGTCAAAATCGAAGCGGACAAAAATGGGCCAATCCGAAAACTTTTTGACCTAGCCTCGGAAGGGATAAACAGGGTCTATTCGTGCCAATTGAAACGTCATTCCGACTATCGAGTTAACAGCTCGGTTCGCAGAGATTGATCGGCGCAAGGTGTCGGAATTGATAGACGTAACGGATCCGTGGTCCTTGCTGGGTACTTAATGACGAAGCGGCACTGGTTACCATTCTCCAATGTTCTCCCTCTCTTGACACTGTCACCGGGTGAATCTTGTTTCGCTCTTTAGCCTGCGAGTTAATTTGGTCGGCAGGTGCCTCCTCATTGCAACCTGGCCAGCTCTGTAAGCGCCGGATTTTCTGTGCACTTGAAGCGACCTGAGTTAGCGTCAGCTTCTGTACATGTTCGAAATCACTCAGACTTGGTATACTTTCGAAACTTCGAACAAGACAATTGGAAGTTCAAGGTATTTCCTTCTCCTTCAGCCTCGCTTTCCCCGGACCAGTTTTTGCAGACGCTGGTAACGATCACTTTGGTTGTTGACACCCTGGGAATCGTTGGTGACTATATTTGCGTATACCTCGTGAGTGTCGACCTTTTATACCAGAAGACTGGGGACTGTATGACTGTAGTACACGATTACAAATGCTGGTATGTCCCAAAACGATCTTCCCCACTCCCACTCATAGTCTACTGGATGATTGCAGGCAATGCAGAGTACCTCGCAACCTACACTGGGTACGTCAATTTTCCATTTATTCTGTATTGATTAACTGCAACAGCCTAGCCCATCCCATTGTATGGCTTCACCACCGGCGTGCTTGGTGTTTTGGTTCAAGCCTTTCTTGTCTTCCGATATTGGTGCTTGTACGTGCTTCATCACCCTTCTCCATCCATTTCTCTCCATAGTTCGTTCAATTACGGCGAATTCCAGTACTCGAAAAACACTTATCGCTCTTTTCCTGTCTTTCGCCATAATCATCTCGGTGTGCAAATCATTGTTTCTGCCGTCACCTCAAGTCAACAGTACCTCCTGTGCAGTTTGGCGGTCTGTTTGCATCCGATACCATGACGTGCTCGCGCTGTACACCTTGGACACCTCCTTGGCGGACCGCCGATGTTCAAGATCCCGTAGCGTGCGTCCCTTCCATAAATTTCCTCTTCTGGCATTCATTCATCCATGACCACCGCGTATTTTGTGTGCTTTTGATTTACTTAGGTTGTGGTTGGTAACCGAGTTCGCTGTGGACGCCGGTATTACGTTAGTCCTACTCTGGGAGTTCAGAAAGGCCAGAGGGATTCTGACAGAGACCCGGAGGTGCGCAATATGGTAATTTATTTACCTGCGTGGCTTATGCACTAATAGCACTCTCGACCGGCTGACCGCGGTAACAATCCAGAGTGGGGCTGCTGCCGCGACGCTCGCCGGAGCGGGTCTAATCTCGTAAGTTGCACCACCTGCTCGAAGTCTTCGATCAAACTTACAGGACCGCGAACCCAGGTATTACATAAATCCGGAGAGCAATGGTCCGTTGTTTGAATTGGATTAGCACTGCGTTGCTCATCGGTCATTGGCAGTCCCTGTGGCTGTCTTGTACCCCCTCAGACGCGTCTACGCCATTACTTTGGTTCGCCTTTTCCTTCCCATATCTAGATTGATCTGAAACGTCGCTGGCCATCTCGCAGCTTTTGAATCTCAATATCCGGAAGTCAGCAAAGTCTTTCTCCACGACGGGCACGTCTTCAGGTCCTGCGACGACCGCCGGGGAACAAGAGCTGCCGACATTCACCCATTGGGCCACAGACGACTCGTGCGCTATTCGTGCGTTGTTTCGTATTATCTGTTTCCAATTGAACGTCCGAGTTCCAAATGTTAGATATCCATTGTACCATCCACACCTCCGTTCAAGTTGTACGACTTCTTTGACCATCCAATAATCTATACTAATTTAATTTCTCCCGGTCAGAAATCTTGATCTCCGGCAGGACCGTCCCCTGAAGACATTCTAAAGCGTAAGGAGCAGTTGTGAGTGTAACATCATGTACACACCGTTGACATTTGGATGCAGTCTTTTTGGACCGCCGCTAATGATACCTGTCGGGAGGAGATAGAGGTGATGGTCAATTATTCCTAGAAACAGCCGACGTTATCCACTGCTTAATTACACGTCTGCGCAGGCGTTTGATCAACATATCACTGTACTAATGTAGTGCATAATCAGCCCGTTCCAACCTTTTCCTCTCCGCTCTCAATAGAGTTCTGTAAGCTCATCAGCAAACCCTGGGCAGGCTACGTAGCGCTACGTAGTCGCTGTAGTTGCCGTAGAAACAGTATCTCCTTCGTAGCTTCTGTAGTTCAACCGTAGTTCACTGTAGTACTCAACCTGGCGTCCCTCCCACCGTCCTGTCTTGGAATGCCCTCAAGCTGACACGGGGTATTCCGTGACGTCCGTGCTCCTCGTCTGCTCTAAAGTGTCCACTTACAATATGCTGCGTAGCTTTTGTCCACGGGCACAATACCCAACCTCCAAACGGGGCGACCACCATCCAGCCAGTGGGCTATTCAAATAAGTGTCTTGATGTGCGAGGTGCGGTGTTCGCAAATGGCACCCCTGTGCAAATGCAAGTTTTTCTTTGCATTTGGGTGTACAAGGAGATAATTGATGATTTATCTCAGATATGATTGCAACGGAAGCCAGGCCCAGAAATGGATAATTAAGCGCGGGAGAGGGTCTGTACAGGTCGCGGGAACGAGTTTATGTCTCGATGCCGGGTCAAGTAGGGTTTCTATTGTGCCATGAATTTTGAGCCATTGGCTTACAAGCGTGCTTTGAAGGTCCAGCAAACGAAGCTGGCATGAAAATCTGGCAATGCTACGATGATCTTGCTGCACAAACCTGGTTCTATGACGGCGTTCGGAAGACCCTCAATCTCTACAACGAAGGATTGTGATGAAAGACTTGTGAGGAGTTCATATTTATTGTTTGCAGGGCAATGTCATTATCTCACGGACGGCGATCTCACCAATGGACCCCAGACTCAGACTTGGGCCAATACACTGTTGGAGGTCATAGCTATGAGCATACTTAACGGACCCTTCTGAATTATGTTGGACATTTATAAGACAATCCAACTCAACATTGTGATTCTTTTCGAGTGCGAAGTCTTCCAGTAATTCTTGGCCATTCCTACTATTCACTGGTGGTCAACGACTGTCTCAACAAGTCCTGTTGAAGTGTAACGGTAACGTATGGCACGGACCGTCTGCATTCGTCCCTCGATGATCTCAGCATTCCCCGACGTTCAAGGGCTTGTGGTTTAATTAGGCACTGCGGACATTATTCTTCAGTCTTGACCATATTCTACTTTGGCTTTTTGTGGCTCTTCGGAATCTTGATTTCTATTGGTTCGGACCTGCCACTCAACCCACCGGTCTACGAGTCCCCAAATCTCAGGTTTTAAAAACTACAAAGAGGCCTCGAGCATCCTTCTCGAAATCTTCATCTAATCAAAGTGGAAATCAATTTCAGTCACCTCCCCAGACGACTCCTCTTCGGATCTAGAGTCCACCCATGGGCACCTCCTCCGCCCCCCACGCCGACACCGTCCTCTCGGTACGAAAAACCCGCGGG
>JARJLF010003586.1:0-14944 GCA_029378395.1 Mycena leptocephala | reverse complement strand
CCCAGACAGCAAGGCCGCCGGGGGAAACAATTGCGCGTAATTCTTCATTTCCTCACCGAAAAAATACTTCAGAAACGCACCGACTCAAGATTTCCTAACCGCTTTGACGTCACAATTGGCACTTTCACGTAGACAAGGTGGTTTCTACCTCTGAATATTTCTTTGCACTGCAAATTAGGCAATTTGGTAAGCAGAATGTGATATTTCATCCCATTTTTTTTGGCCTGACACACCTTGCACACACGTTCCAGAGGTTCCCACGCCATTTAAAACAGACCTGTTTGCCCGACACATTTATAAACTGGTTTATAAACCGCTGTTTATAAACCGGTTTATAAACGAGGCTAATAAACAAGACCCTATGTTAAATGAACGAAATTCCAGTAGAGAGAGTGGTTTTATTTTCTAAAAGAAAGCTTTTGGCTGACGATGATTTTGTGCATCCCCCTTTGAATTTATAGGTGGTGTGCAAGCGTGTCTGTCACGAAATATGATCACATGATGTGACGGTCACACAATCGAACTTGTTGACTCTGCTCAGTGCTCGTGTTCTCAAAATGCCCGAGTTCGCAGAAGGAGTTACATGTCAGGCTTTTACTCATGATCAACCTACAGGCTCCCTTAGGGTTAAGAACATCCGAGTCTGTGACGACGCCACTGATGCGGAATCCCTGGCTCATCCTCGGGCTCTAGGGCAAATCTAGGCCATGTCTACTCTCTGGAATCGTCTTCAACCGCTCTCAGGGGATCTTGTGACTCTCAAGCCTCTATGTACCCTCCAATATATGCCACAGATCCAGCAGATCTACCTATACCCATTTCAGAGCAAGGCTTGACCTTGATCGATGCAGAAACTCATCCCCGAAACGTCCTATTGAAGTTCTGTGACAATGAATCAAGAACATACTGGTGCCAAGTATATAATTTATTGTCCATACACACAAATCCTCCTAAATAATGCCAGGTGCAGCTGCTGAAACATACTGTGACCCATGTATTCCACAAATCGGGCTGGGATGAAGCCATATGTGTGGTCAACAAGGTGGAGCGAGGCTTCAAAGTTGGAGTCGCATTTGAATTCGACAATTACGTGCTTGCCTTTTTGACTCTTGACCTCTTGATTCAGGCAAGTTTTCTTTCTAACTCTGCATCGAAATTTATCTTACAACTTGGTGCAATTTCATTGGTCTCAAGAGCGCCACACCCTTGCCATTCAGCCTGATGTATACACTATGTCTGAATTGTGGCATATGGCTGGTAAGTGGTCGATGTCCCGACCCCAGTTTCTCATGAAATGACGAATAATTATAACTGGCAGGTTTATCGCCTAACCTCACCGAGGCAGAGGTGTTTGATTCCCTCTCGGACGGCGCGTTTGTGCGGTACTTTTTACCATTTTGGAAAAGAGGCTCATACAACCCTGTGGTGCGTTCCCTACTTTGGTTTGGGCGATTTCCGGAAATTCTCATTAATTTTTAACCTAAGGGCTCTTGTCAGACGGTTCCTTGTTGGTTATGTGATTTGTGTCCGTGAGGAGAGTCGCCTCCTCTACAGCGATCGCCTCCAGGTATATGGGAAAGATCGATCTTACACTACTGAGCGCTTCCATGACCTACTTTCGGACTTCAAAGTTAGTGTTTTCTTTCTCCTCTCGACTATATTTCATGTACTGAATTTGATAGGCTGTCTGCGACGAGCACGCCGAAGACCCTGTCTGGGTGCGAAAATGCACTGCTGAAGGGCCATTTGACGTGTTTGAGCCGGAGCTCATCCGCCATGCCCTTGAAAGTGAGGACATAAATTTGGGCAGTCTGATTTTCGGCGCAGATTTGTGGGCTGCGCTCCATGCCAATACGGGCCTGCAGCAGCTTGCTTATCCAGCGACAATTGCTAGCCAATTTTATTCTGGACTCCCAAGCACGTTATTTATTACATCGAGAGACCAAATGTGATTCTTTTTTCCCTAGTATCTTCTGAGTTGCAGGCATCTTGGCTAAACCCCAGCGCATACACGTACTTGTTCCACGCCAACACCAACAAACGCGAGCGTCATCCTCTCACCATCCTCTATCGCGTATCTTCTACCAACATCTGGTCGATCATTCCTGCATTTCCCGACAATTCAGCTCCTATTCCGCAGGCTAGACCACTGAAGCCCAAGGTGCCAGCCGTCATTGTACCATCAAAAAGCGTCAGCAGACGCAAAGCTTCGATGCCCACAAAGCCCAAACAGATTCCCATACTTATTCCAAAGCCAACCCTGATCCAACAGTGCAGTTCTTCCATCCGCGAACGGGCTTTGTTGTCCTATATCATCCAGTATACGCAAGATTTTACCGTTGGACCTCTGGATTACTGTGGCATCGCGCGTCGTATCAAAGGGTGGGGAACTGATGTGTAATATTTTCCATTTGTTTAAGTGCAAATGCAGCCACTGACATGTTTATTGTTTTAGGATCATGTACTGCAAAGGTGACCTGCGCGTATCCGAGTTTTATCATCGTCGGCACGTACTCGCTGTTGCAACGGCGAAGTTGAAATCTCGGAGGGACGAAAAGAAAGGGTTGGCAACGAAAACGCTCGCAGCCGTTAACAGGAAGGTCCACATACGCAGATTGCTTCAAACACCTTGAGTCATCAAGTTTGTTCCCGCTCAGTGGCAGTGCACCCCGGGATCAGCTAGAAATGTGATGCAATCAGTGAAGAAGCGCCCAGTGTAGAAACTTCGGTTACAAACCGAGGTAAATATCTCGTTCTTTTTCACTGGTTGAATACACTCTGGCAACTTCAATGATTTGAATCCACTGCAGGTAATCCCTGCGGTATGTGATGAGACGTTCACACCAGGTAAGAAAAATCTTGACCTAGGTCAAGAAACCCGCGAGCATTACAGTAAATGTTGACTTTGATTCTGGTAGTGAATCGTGGACCCTAACACTTGAGGCTGACAGTGTAATGTACATAGGATATATGTGGTTGAGGTGGCACAAGGTGTCCGGGATAGACCAAACCCGGCACTTACATACATTCAAGTACCCGGCACATTCAACCTACCGGCGGCACATTTGGCCTCGCAGCCGTCACATTCACCGAATGTGCCACCCCTCAGCGTGTGGCCGGCACATTCGGTTGGCCGCTCTAGCTTTTGAACCACGGCGCACTTGTCTGATCAATCCCCCCTCTGAAATCAAGTTACGAGTCTTGAATGGGGTTCCAGGAAGAAATGCCAGACACCTGATACTAGATAAACTGTAATTAGAACAGGAATCTATAACTTGGTTTGCTGCATCAATAGAATTTTCTTTCGGTGACAACTCCGCTAGTTTAACGAAGTTTAGCTTTGCGACTTTTGGCGAGAAGCTCACAACAGCGATTGTATAGGTGGATTTCGGAGAATCTAAGCGGACTTCACGCAGCTTTGAATGCCTTCGTCGGACTGAGAGAAACCAGATGCATAATCACAGATTACATCAGAGGAATGTGCCGACAGTACAATCCTAGATTACGGTGCTTATACTAGCTATGCCCTAGCTGTATAATTGAGCTGGAGATGAAAACTGGTGCTTCAAACGGGACACAGCAAGATATCAGTGACTTGCGCAAGAAGATTTGGGTGAAGGAAGGAAAAACATCAGTGGTAATTCATGTTTTATGAAGAGCATCAGGAGGCATACCTCCAACGCGGGGATACCAGTTCGTCAGCGACAAAAGTGACTCACAATGGCTCACAAGGGGCATCGCAAAACAGACATCATGGATTGGAATACCCAACCTTCGATCTTAAATTATATCTCGCTAGCTGCGACTTTTGAAAAAAGGAGATTGGTACAGTTGAACACGGAAAGATGAGAGAGAATCAGCACAAACAGGACTAACGAGAATCACTAGGACACACCAAAGATGGAGGGTGCACCAAGCGAGTCGGGAGACCGAAGCATGCAGCATGCTGAGGATACATCTGGAATAAATGCATGAAAAAAGGACAGATCATGGTGCAAGATACATAGCATAGCACCGAAACACCCCACCTGGCCCCGTACTGCGCTCCAATCTTCCAACTTTCGGTTGCGCAGACATGCCGCGAGGTGTACCAGTCTTGGATAAGGTATAAGTGGCCACTAACTGAAGGAAACTTACCTGAAAATCACAGGACCATAGAGTGGCTGCTCGATGCGCGAAACCCAGTGAAAGTCGATTGGCGTGCCGAGAATATCCGTGAAGAGTTCGTCGGCGTTGCGTGCAGTGTGGGTGGTGGCGGTATGCCTCTAGTTTGACGCGTTGGAGGGGTGTTGGAGCGAGCGGTGGTGGTGGAAAGAATAAAAGAGGTGGGGTGTTGTCAGAACACGAGACACCCGAATGATTGGTGCCAACAAGGTGCCAAGCCCGGCACATTCCCGAAACGGAATGTGCCGCCGTTTTCACTCAATGTGCCGCCTATGTGCTGAATGTGCCGGGGTTCCGAATGTATGTATGTGCCGCCTATTGTATATACCCAAGGTGTCTGAACCTACTATGTAGGTCATAGTCTCGGGAAATTTAAGGAAGCAAGGTGTGAGATTTTCAACAGTTCCGGATTATGAAAGGCTCAACTGAACCGTTGAATCTAGACATCGTAGACCAACTGTGAAGTTCATGCACCTTCTGGAATGCTTGTTCTGCACGGGTGTAAAGTTATTTATATCGGAAGATTATAGACTGTGGCCGCTTCCCTGATCAAAGGCATACGCATCAACCAAAGGACACAGAGGGCTTAGTTTCAACGGCAACATTTTACCTTCTCATGTGGAGTATTCTTAGGGAAGCACTTGATATTGACGTGTTTGAGGAAAGAATAACCAAGTCGATGGAACTTGAGATTCAGTATCCTTATTGTATGACATTGCGTATAATGCGAGAAAATTTGGGGGTTTGGGGAACCCGAACCTTCAGTTTGGACCATGGATGTAACGATGATCGAATTTCATAAAGGACTACGCTTTAGAACACTGGTGCACACAAAAATAAAATGGTACTTTAAGTCGTTCCGGAAAATGGTTGGAGGAGTAATAACTGAGGCAATGATTTTGCCATGATACATCAAATTTTATCGCGCACAGCACGAGAGGCAAAAATCCAGGGTTTGAGTCCCTGAAGGCCGCAATGTGGACGCTATGGATGGTGTAAATGGCGTAGTGAGCCGCCGCTCCCGAGCACTGGAGCTCGCGAAAAATCTAGGGCCAACAGGTGGAAAAGGACTCTACCAGCAGTCAAAATAAAACGGCTGGAATGTGTTTAAAAGAAGCAATATGAATGGACTGTGTGATTCACACGTTTCATTGGTCTACGCCAACTATGTCGCCACTCAGAGGTGAGTATGTTCAAATTTAAGGAAAATTTAGTGAAGATTTAAGGTCCATATATTCAACAGACCATCTGGCTACTCCGCGGTTTTCACTAAAATTCACCTTAAATACGAACAGTCCGCTACCGACGCTCCTCTTCAGAATACCTCTGTGCCTGGCATAGGCGACATTTCAATTGCCTGCTGTACATCGCATGTCATTATTGTACGTGCATCCCAAGCACTTCAGGTACCCTGTGATTTCTATACCACGCGCGCAGGTGTCAAGTATATGCACCCGCCAACCGTCAGAATAGAACATTTAAGCAGAGATGATACTCTAAAATTTGAACCGTTCATGAGGTATGCAAACGAAACAGCGGGCAGGAACTGTTGTAATTGAACGCCCGTAAGATATACAATCAACACAGTTGGGTAGCCACTGTTGTATTTGAATCCCTGTGAAGTGTACAATTAAATCGGTTAGGTAGGCACTGTTGTATTTGAACCCCTGTGAGGTGTATAATTAAATCAGTTGGGTAGGCACTGTTGTATTTGAACACCCGTGAGGTATACACTTGGAGCAGTTGGGCCATCGTTTGTTTCGACACTTGGGAAGTGCACAATTTGAAAATTAGAACAGTGAAGTCATGCGAAAGAGCCTGCTAGTGCAACTGTGTATTCCCAATTCTTAAACTCCGCCGAAGCAAGCCTGCTGTCTCCTTGGCTTGCTTGGAGCTTGCAGCCCATAAAACCTTGATTTCGACTTGAAAATGCAGCGTTCAAAATTGGTCATTGTCAGACTGGGGTCAAGTTATTCAACCCAGTGTAACCTCGCCATCAATCATTATGATTGAACAGGGAACCCAAAAGAGT
Organism: Mycena leptocephala; assembly: GCA_029378395.1. Classification (NCBI taxonomy): domain Eukaryota; kingdom Fungi; phylum Basidiomycota; class Agaricomycetes; order Agaricales; family Mycenaceae; genus Mycena; species Mycena leptocephala. Next base: position 8,748 of record JARJLF010003586.1, on the reverse strand, counting down.
TTCCGTTCGCAGACCAAGGGCAAATCAATTGTTTTTACACAGTTCTTGACTGAAACTCTGTACATGTCCGAGGACACGAAATCAAATCTTTTGAAGCACCTCTCAAATACGCACACTGATCAAGGAGCTCAATGCATACTTTACTAAGTTGAAATTTGGCGCATCTCATTCCAGAATCAGAGAGGGAACAGCCTCTTGAGACCCGCGAACTAAAATACAATGCGGGGCAGCCCATCTCCTGGAGGTGGCCTGGCACTAAGATGTTCAGATGCAAGAGGTTGGCAGAATCACAACCATGGGTCAACATCGGTTGGGGATGTTGAGTTAATTAATCCACTGAAGTGTTTAATGGGCACAGTTCATTTTTGCAATTGTCTTTGTCTGTTACTGGGGGAACTGGCAGTCCTAAAACTCCAGCGGTATTTCTGTGAGTCATCGATTGTTCTCGCTCTTGCAGTGCACCCCGGATCAGCTAGAAATGTGATGCCATCAATGAGTCTGGCTGCGGAGCGAAAGATTCGCCGTGATCATCGAGTTTTCTCGCTCTGTGCAGTGCACCCCGGATCAGCTAGAAATATGATGCAATCAATGAGTCTGGAGTGGAAAAGCACCCAATAGCCGATGGTTCAACACTACTGTAGTAATCTGACCAAGTTCCACAACTTTTGGAATTTCTGCCACCAAGATGGCCAACAAATTTCCTTCTGAATTATGTGTTTTAAGCACATCCAAAAAAATTGGGTTACCATCGGTCATAACCTATACGCATAACATTCTGCTGAGTTGTCCATCGAGTCGCAACTGAATCGCGAAGCTGACCATTATGCATCCAAGTCCCAGCGTTACCCCAATCTAATTCCCCTCGCTCCTATCCCATCATTCACTATGGATAATTCACGTTCCATCGTGACCCGGACAGATGGATCGAATCTAACATTCGCTCCTTTGTGGACTATTTCTCGCCTCAGAAATGGCGCCAGAAATGGCCATCGGGACAATCACATGTGCATGCTAACATGGGTACATAACACCCATGCTCCTCCCGGCTATCCATATACCCGCGCCGCATCCGCACACTCTGCTAACATTCAACTCTATGCCAGATCTGGCCAACTCCCCCTCGCTGAGACACTGATGGCTCGGTCCAAACTGACTCAAGTACATGTTGTCTTTGCTCCAATGCTATCAAGAGCATACACCATATATTCGTCGAATGCCGGAAATTCGAGGGATGGCATACTGAGGCAGGTGCAGAGGTAGCAACCCGCACCGAGCGAAAGTTGCAGAAATGGGATCGCACTGTAGGACCAGCACCTATTTTACGCCCAGCTAAGTCCTTATTTGTTGACGACCCCATTATATGGCCCCTGAAAATGTCTCAGTATTATTTAGGCCAAGTCCCTCGGACGGATGACTGATCACTCCGTGTTGATCCCCGAGACCATAAAGCGCAGAAAACTGTCAGTTCACCTTGCATCCGACTGGCACACCAGCTCGATTCGCCTAGCTGGAAGGATCTTCGGCAGCGTTCAACGCACAATGGCGGCTCGTATGGCTGGAACAATATCATAACACTCTCTTATGCCACATCCCTCCCAGCACTTTCCTCTCGTCGTTTCTTTTCCCACCGGGTTTTGGAACGCGAAGGTTTTCAGTTGCTCACGACATCACGACCTTACGCTCATGACTCACTTATTTTCATTTGGTACATGTACCTAAGTATTTACTACGTAGACGAATATGATGTTGTTAAATTGTTAAGTTTGTTCTCGCTCTGTGCAGTGCACCCCCGGATCAGCTAGAAATGTGATGCCATCAATGATTCTGGCTGCGGAGTGTCCTCGAGTTTGTTCTCGCTCTGTAGCATGCACCCGGGATCAGCTTGAAATGTGATGCAATCAATGAGTCTGGCTGCGGATGGAAGAAGCGCCCAATAGCCGATGGTTCAACACTACTGTAGTAATCTCACCAAGTGTTCACAACTTTTGGAATTTTCTATCACCAAGACGCCAACAAATTTCTTTTGAATTATTGTTTTTCAAGCACATCCAAAAAATTGGGGGTTACATCGCCTGAACACTTGGTTGATTACTACAGTAGAAACTTATGTTCTAAACACAGGCAAATATTGCAGCTCTTTTTTCACTTGTTGATGCTCGGACTGGTTAAACCTACTCCAAGTAATACTTGAGGTGTAATGTTATTCTGTCGTGGGAAACTGGCAGTCCTTAAACTCAGCGGCATTCGCTGTGAGTCATCAAGTTGTTCTCGCTTTGGCAGTGCACCCGCGGGATCAGCTCGAAATGCAATGCAATCAATGAGTCTGGCTGAAGAAGCGCCAATAGCGAGTGGTTCAACACTACTGTAGTAATCTCACAAGTGTTCACAACTTTTGGAATTTTCTATCACCAAGACGGCCAACAAATTTCTTTTGAATTATGTGTTTTTCAAGCACATCCAAAAATTGGGGGTTACATCGCTGAACACTTGGTTGGATTATACAGTAGAAACTTATGTTCTAAACACAGGCAAATATTGCAGCTCTTTTTTCACTTGTTGGATGCTTGGACTGGTTGAAACCCACTCCAAGTAATGCTTGAGCATGTACTATAATTAGCTTTGCAGTGCAAATGTTCTAGAAGTGCAAAATGCATTCGCTTGGGCTCAGTTCTTGCCCAATTGCCCTCGGAATTGGCTCAAATTGAGCCGACAGGTGTGTATTATTAGGATATAAAAAAATTCCAAGGAAAACAGATGGATATTGACCGAGATCCTGGCCGAGCCATCAAAACCACTGATCCAGTGCAGAATTCGTTGCACTGTGCTTTGTAGTGAGCCGACTTTTATGGACTGGAGTGATTACTTCCACGGCCTAAATATACATTCTACAGAAAAATCCGATGCCAAAATCGAAGAGGAACGGGACCTACGGATGATTTTAACACATTGTCACAAGATGTCACAGTGATCTGCCCGCCTTTGATTGTCACGCTCTTACCTCCTACGGCCGTTCCGCCTCGTTTTCCACCTCGATTTCTTCTGTAACATAGTTTAATAGACCATAGAAGTGTCTCTCCCAAGTCCCATAAAGATCGGTTGGCTACAAACTACAGTGCATCGAATTTTGCATAGGCATCAGGGATTTTTGCGCTCGGCGCAGGATCTCAGTCAATAATCACCTCTTTTCCTTGGAACTTTTTTTATATCTTAGGCACACACGCCTGTCGGCTCAATTTGAGCCACTTCCGAAGGCGATTGGGCAAGAACTGAGCCCAAGCGAATGCATTTTGCACTTCTAAACATTTTGCACTGCAAAGCTAATTATAGTAATGGGACACTCAAATCTACTGAAGCCCCTTTGACTCATTATGATGGAGTTTTGCGGATCCGCGCTCCGAAGCGAGTCATTCTAGTTCTTCCGCTCCGAAATGACTCATTAGCATTCCCAATTTGGGGACCTGTGCTCAAGTGCTTGGCCCAAAGGGGTAACGGATGGGGGGGGGGCCATCTGGGGGATTATATGGGGATTATATGGGTAGGGCGGCAGGCTCTATATCTACCAGCTGAGCGAGCTTCGAATCGACGGCGGTGACGTCCTTGGCCCGCAATGACCAGACAAATAGCGGTCGAGCAGCCTCCCACATCTCTTTTGCTCGGACTAGGTCACCCGGCACAAAAATATCTCGCCTATTCGTGACATGCAGTCTGCTCGCCGTCGATGGACGTCCATTTCGTTGACCCGTCCAGAACGGCTTGAAAAACGCTGAGTGCTGTTTCTTCATCCCCTTGGGCAAGGAAGTATCACCGAGGTACCGGAGGGCTTGGTAGGTATGACCGAGATCTTGTGTCTTCCTCGCGAACGCAAAGTACGTTGTCGCCCAACCAGTGTTTCCTCCACCCCGCACATTCCATGGGATAGTTCTCCGAGACTCTCCAGGGTAAGAAACATGACCTCGGCATCCAATTCGGCTTTTGCAACCAAACATTTGAGCGACGTATAGGCCTTCGTTCCATCTCCGCTACGATACGATAATCTAATCGTACTGGGAAATGTCGCACATGACTAGTGCATGCGGCCACCGAAGCTCCCTCGCTAATTCTCTAGCGGCAATCAGAGTTTGGAGGATTACAGAGTCTTCCACTCCAGTGACGATGTCAATCTGGGCTAAGGTCCGTACTGCATTGGCATGGAAGTATTAGTCTCTTATAAACAGACACCACAACAATTTCTGAGCTCGTACCTCGCTTTGTTGTAGTCTGTCAATTACCCATGATCCGCGATCGGAGGTCAAGGTTATTATATAATCAAAAAAATTGCGGATGTCGAGAGGGCTTTCAGGATGTGTCTTTCCACAATTTGAGAGAAGATTCAACTTCAGTGATCCAAACTGGGTCTCTGCTCCTGCGAAGTCTCAGCAATAAACACCAAAAACAAAGATGCCGAGTTTTGATGGCTCAGCTGCTTACCAAGCAGCCTTTTTGTCCCAGCTCCAACATGGATAAGACCATCCATTCTGAAGAGACAGATGGCTTCAGAATACAATTTAACTCATTTTGCGTCCAAAATTATCATGGTGAGAGTGTTGGAAGTGTTGCAAAGCTTTGGGGTAAATTCAAACTCCGATGTTTATGTAATAACCGCGACCTCCAAGCACCTGTCACCGGCTAAACTACAGACTAATGGAAGTATGGGGAGCGATGCCTGGCCGTCATGCGTACAACACGTTCGGTGAGCCGGCGAGCCTCGGCGTACTCGGTCTTTTGGAAATGAATCTCTGCCTTTCGATCCAGGAAGCCCAACTCGATATCCGAGCCTTGGAGCCCGTTTTTGATGAGGAGCTCGTGGCCTTCCGCGGCGGATTCGAGGGCCTCGGTAAATTTTCCCAGTCGGCACAAGGGAATCGCTTCATCAGCCACACTACTGCACTCCTCGCTGACTCTCCCGGTCACTCGTGCGAGCTTTTGGACTTCGCGGAGATGCATGATGCTCTCGTGATATTTTCCGAGCGCGCTTTCAATCAGAGCCCTCGTAAGCAGCGCCCGGATTTGATAGCGAGGGTGATTGATTTTTGTTGCCAGGTCCATTCCAAGCATTTGTGAGTGTCCCCGACTCTGTCTTAATGGGACGAAAGTGCCAGGTAGGCCCCAGCTATAGATCGTTTAATTGGAGTTCCTCGGAAACCAGCTTTTTGGGCCTACCTTGACCTTCCGGGTCGTTGGTGTGGATAAAATATTGAGTGCCCTCGTTCATCAAAGCATCTACATCCGTAGCCGACATGGGATGGCCAGGTATACCTTCTACGCAGGCACGTACATAGCGCCACTTTAAATGGTGATCGTGAGTAGAGTCGATAATGCCGGGCAGATACTCCAGTAGCGGAGTCACTCCTTTCAACATGATCTCCGACAAGCGCTGAAGGTTTAATATTCCATAGCCGACGTCAGGTTGCGCCAAGCCTTCCGTCGTGATTGAGTTCAGAAATAGGCTTTGAATATTCCCAAGGTGAGAGGTGAGTTGGGTGACAAGGTCCTTGGGTGACAGCCCGTAGTATGTGTCCCATACTTTTAGTAGCTCCTGGAAATGGGTGCGCAGGGGTCTGGTAATAGCAATTGACGCCGGATATACACTCCGCATATAATCACGGATTGGGCTCAACGCCTTCACGCGACCGTCGACGATAAACGCCAAAGAGGTCTGAACCAGAGTCGTTCTGCATCGCGATACTGCCGAAAGAGGGACATGACTGGAGTGCAACTCGGCCTCAGATATGCCGTCTGGAAGTAGGGAGAGAAGACTGAGGAGACCGAGAGCGTGCGGGTTGGATTTAATGCGCGGGCTGGTGAGCGACACGGCAAGTGATTTCTCGAGATTGGATCTTTTATCGTATCCATCCGACAGCAGCGCTGTATTCTCTGTCTTCCAACGAGCCAGCGCTCCGAGGTAGCCCTCAAACGATGCGACATTGGCCATCAATCGAACGGCGAGAGGAAGATTTCCAGTCAATTCGATTAGCTCCACAAGCGCGGCTTCTTCGTCAGCCTTGGGTTCGTCCACTATGTCGACAAAGGTTTGACGTGATGCGGATGCTGAAATTGGTTCGAGGGGAGGAAGGAATGGGCGGGTCCATTTGACATTTCCTGGTCGCTCAGCTCCGCGCATAGTGACCTGATGAATCCTATGAGACGTTATTTCTGGATAGATATCGGCGACTCTCACAAGCAGAGCCAAGTGCGAAATATCCGTCAACAGGCATAAAAATTCTTCAACATTGGCGCGGGTTGAAACTGGTTCCCAAGGTGTCTCCATGTTGTCCAGAATCAAAATGGCAGGTCCACTGTCCAAAAAATGCCGAATAATCGCCCTTGAGAGCTGCCTAGACGGGCTCGAGTCCAAGATAGGCTCCGAAGATCAAAATCAATTCCATCCCACTGCTTGCAGATTCGCGCGATACGAAATGGCGCCGGGGGTATTTTTGTTCCACGCTTGGGTGGTGGAGAATCAGGGCAAGAGCGGTTTTTCCTATTCCACCCATTCCCAAGATCGCAATCCGAGCTGGCTGCTGCATGAGAGCGCTTATAACCTCTTCCAACTCGGACTCTCTGCCATGGAATATCTGTGGTGAGGCAGGCAATAACGAGAGTGTGCCCAAACTGTACCGCACATTTAGCTCCCGTATATGATTTCACCTGCTATTGAGTTCAGAACTTGGACCCTATATAGTGATCATTATGTTGAGAAAACTCCGGAATTGAGACACATACCAAAGACCCTGCGTCAGAATATTGTGAGATGCTGTATGTCTCCAGAAGTTCAAGAATTTCTTGGTGTCGCTGGGCCGCCTGAGCACATAGGTCCGTTACAGCCATAGAAGAAATGGCGCGAGATGTGACCTATCATATTCAGCGACGCGGAAGGAGCCCAAAAATGTCGGAACACACTTTAAACGAATCCAATACACTTTCCAACTCCGCTTCGCAGGCTCCGAGTTGGGCGGTGATCTCCATCTGCTTGAAAAATCGCCGAATCTTCCCAAATTCTTGCTGGGATCGCAGACAGGCATAGAACCTGTGAAGGATTCTTGGGCGGTCGAAGTTAATGACATCATTTAGGAATACCATTGCACTCACCGGGCCAAGCTGCCAATGTCGTCAAGAACCAGGGGACGTTCCGTGTATCGCGTCGGCGGCATATATTTCGGGTGGAGAGACTATTACATCGGGTATGGTACGACTAACACGTTCACTCAGAACGGGAGAAGCTGACCCTCCACGTCCGAATCTAGGGAACGTGTTATCGACCGTAACCGATGAAGAAGCGGATGGTGACGCACCCTCGGAATCGAAATGGGTCCCGAGTATATAGGTCGACATGGGGGATGTGAACGCAGCGGCGGGCGCAGCAGCTGCAGCAGGGGTAGGTGTCGGGCTGCCACCGCAATTTCCGCAGTGTGCGCAATGAGCACTGGTGGTCGCTGCCACTGTGGTGTTGTTCGCAGTGGTGTTCGCGGCTTTCATTGCCCTCGCAGCCTCGCAGCGTCGACGAGCGCCTGGCGAGGCTCTTTCCCCCTCGGGCCTTCCACCACGAAGGTGCCTGCCCTTTTTTCCCTCCACCATAAGCCCAGCATGTATCTTTGGTGTGGCCACCGCGCACACCGCAATTGGTGCACGCGCCGCCTCCAGCGCTGACATTCGCTGCGAGCGCGCCTACAACACTGCCTCCTTCGACCTTTTTGCGCCAAACAATGTCCCACCATTGGCGCAGGTCAGCGACGACCTCTTAGACGTAGGTACGAGTTTGGAGAGTGATCAGGGAGGACCCGAAATCTTCGCCAGGAAGGGAAGAGAGGATGACGGAGATCATTTCAGTGTCGGACATCCGCCCGCCAATAAGCAAGACGTCGCTGCGGAGCCTCGTGAGCTCATCAAGGTGTGCGGGCAAGTCGTGCCCGCTCTCGAGCTTCAGGTTGCGGAGCTTCTCCGTCATCAGGCTGATCAGGAGCACCGATGAACGATTGAACTTGCTGTGGAGCGCAGCCCACATGGCATGAGCGCTGTCTGTAGCCTCCAATCCGTGAGCCTTCGGATCTTTGATATTCTGGAAGATGAGAGTGCTAACAAATCCAATGCGCAGATCGTATTCTTCGGCCGAGGGGAACGGGGAATTAAAGGGGTAGGGAGAAGGTGGGCAACGTGGGCAGCGGGACGAGTAATGGCGCCGGATAGATACTGTACTATTTCGATCAATTCTCCGGCGCTGTGACTTGTGACAGAAAAATTTGAACTTTGGATTTCGTACATGGCCAGGGCATGTGTGACACCTCAAAATTTTCGTAGATGGACCGGAAAGTAGCAGGACCTCCTCACATATGGTTAATAAGGTCGTTCAGTGCTGTAGGTACACTTCGAACTACCGACTCACTTCTGTCAATTCTGGAGCACTCAACACTGTTGAAGAGCCACAGATGAGGAGGAGCGAGCGAAAATGGAGGCGAAGTAAGCTTCCACTCACGTCAAAACCGGTTTTCGTGTGAACGCCTCGGCACTACTTACCATATGCACCTCGCAGGCGAAAAATGAATTTTTGCATGCACTTTTCAGCTGTTTGTGACTTTGTTGGCACATTCGAAATGACCCACGAAATTTCGAAATTTTGTTCGCAGTGACGCGTGACATACGATTGAATGAAATAGTACAGTATCCCTCAACCCGTGTCCGCGAGCAATAGAGATTAGACTAGACTTCCAGGAG
>JARJLF010003585.1:0-14957 GCA_029378395.1 Mycena leptocephala | reverse complement strand
GGCAGAAATCCACAGGCACAAATCAGAGTATGTTGAGGCTGCAGTATCCATATTAGGATTCTTGAAAGACCTCTCCACAAGATCCCTACAATTATGGCATTGCTTTTATTAATGTTGCTGAAATTGATGTGATCATTGGTGGCTCCAAAGAATGATGTTCAGAGGAATTGTGACAGAGCCAGAAACAGTTAGACACTGTGGGTGTGTTGAGGGAGTGACAATGTGTGATATTATTCTTGCAGATCTCTACCTGAGGGAGGGAAATTCATTGACAGCCAAGACTATTTTAAAAAGGTGCCTGAAAGTGGCTCTGGAATACTCCTCAATCCTAAATTTATTGTTGGAACGGTTTGGTGATGCTAGTTGCTGGGGTGGTTTGGATGGGGACCAGCTGGACAGCCATTTATCTTGTGAATTCTCTCAAAAGAAAAGAGAAGCTTGGAATCTACAAGGCACTTCAGTTCCTTGGAGATATCTTCCTCTCCCAGAACGATGAGCATACAGCCACCAGTTTGTTCACAGTTGCTCTAGAGGGATTTACCCAGATGGATGTCCATCGCAGCAGAGCTGAATGCATGCTCCGATTTGGAGATATTTCTATGGGACACAGTGACCTGCTCAAGGCAGTGGAGTTTTGGGAGAGAGCAAGACCCCTGTTTGAACGTTCTTCACAGGCCAAACAGGTTCAGCATATTGATGAAAGGGTTGCCAATATCAGCAGAGATGTGCTGGAGCAACACAGAAACAACTTGGCTCATCTGGCGGAGCTCAATGCACCAGCTGGGACTGTGGAGGAACTGGAGGATGATCTGTCTGACATTGAAGACCTGGATCAGATGGACATGGGTGAAGTGAATAAGCTTGGTTTGATTGCAGCCTGAGGCTTGCAGGAATTGTGTACCTTTTTGTTGATGATTTTCTATGTTGTTATTTATGGTTACTGATTCGCTACATGCTTCCCTATGGTTTGGTTTGAAATGAATGAGAATATTTATTTATTTAATAAGAGACTTGGGTGTAATGTCATGTTAAGAAAATAATGTTCAGTATTCAGGCAAAAGCACAGAAGGTAGAGTCGAGCTTGATCTAAATTTTTTTCCACAATACAACAAAAAAAAAGGCAGAATATATTCCGAATATCCATCGGGAGGTTCAAATCCCGCTTCTTCTTGCAAACTTCGAAAACTCATCCAATTGAAGCAAGGTGATCACCATGATCACAGAAGTTTCTTGGTTTTATTCCTTTCCTTTGAGGTGCAGTTACAAAGAGTGTAATTCCGAGCGAGAAAGATGGAATTCAGGTTGAGCTTTGTTAGAGATTTGATCATCTAGGTCTTCACTCTCATAGGAATGAGATGGAACAGAAAATAAAGAAAAACGAACTATGCTATTCCCCTGGGAGGCTGAGAGACTCCCTGCTCCCCCCCTCCCCCCAAAAAAAACAAACAAACAAAGCAAGCTGAATACTTGAGAGGGAATTTAGGTTGAATTTTCATTGGAGATTGATCTGTGTCCCTCACTCCGGTGGTAACTGGCAACTCATCTGCACTGATCACCACTCTTCAAATACTCGCACCAATCTGTTGTGAGACTGAGGACAGAATAAATAAATGAAACATAGATTATACAGTAAAACCCACAAAATACCCCACAACAACAGGGCTTCATTCCCATTTTTTAGATTTCATCCATTTGGAAGTGCATGTCGATGTAGATTCAGCATTGAATCCAATGAGGCTGCTCTGTGGATTTTTAATTATTATAAATTTTATATATGAATTTCAGATCGGCCAGACCGAAACCTGTGCAAGTAGAACCTTGAAAACAGTCCGGAGCTCAAACTCAGAGACAGACCAGCAGCCCTCCATATTGTTTTGTGGACCTCTGCCAACAAATGCCGAGGAGGGATTCGAACCCCCCATTTCACTGCTATATTTAAAATGATCTTTACACTGCATACAAGATGAGTGACTGGTCCATGAGCTTGCTGCTTCTCAGCAGTGCGTATCAGAGGAATGAACACAAATCCCGGGATTGAGCAGGGTAGGGGGCGAAAATGACATCCTATTGAAATGCACGCGCTGCTGGTGGGACTCGAACCTACATTTCCTCATTGGACTTGCTTTGTGTATTGGCTATACATATGAGGTGACTCATCGTTAGTCCGCAGAGGCTTGGGTTGTATGTATAGTGTGAGTCAAATGGGGTGAGAACCATGAAGGCTTCTTGAGCCTGGTCTTGTTCGCAGTGTAGTGTGTCTGAGATACAAAAAGTGGAATTCAATGGTTGAACGTTGCCGGAGATTTTTCTCCATCTATGAAAATAGAAAAATCCGAGTAGTATTGCCTGGGGGAAATTGAACCCCTTCCTCCTTGTTATAAGAGAATTTAGCCATGTAACATTGAACAGGGCGGTCACCGTAATCCACAGAGGTTTGTTGTAGCATTTGTGAGTAGCGAGTGTACTGTCTCAGTGTCTAGATTTCGCACCATAAAACACGCAATAATTTGTCACCGCTCCTGTACAATCCGAGAAATGTGGGCAGAGGGATTCAAACCCCTATCAAAGGTGGCCTGGTTTCTTTTGTTTTGGTCCACAGGCTGTCAGGCTTCGTGGTCACATCTTTTGTTTAAAAGAAAAAACCGAAAAAAGCACACATTGTTTCTATGCCTCTGGTGGGACTCGAACCCACATCTCCTCATTGCACTGTCCCGGTGCTACGATATACACATGAGGTGACTTGTCAGTAGTCCACTGAGGCTTCAGATTGTTTGGTAGGATGTGCTATTTGGCATGGATTAAATTGAAGCAAACTTGAAAGAGTGTGAAAATTTTATTGCCAACCTTGAGGTTGAGCCTTCTGTCACGGTTTGTGTTAATTCGAAGACTGTATCCAAGCGGTTTCCGTTGGATTCTTGGTGAATCTTGTGGCATATTGATATATTTTTTCCCAAAAATAAAGAAAAGAAGAAGAAGCTTTTTGCCTGGTCTAAGCCGCTAAGGGGATTCGAACCTCCATCTGCTCATTTCAGCAGTATTACTCCCGCATGCACGACTCGGACACAACTTTGCACTGGTCCAGAGGCGTAGGGTTCCATGAACCGGAGCGGCAAAGACAAGGAGCTATGAAAGAATAAGAGCAACTCGAGTTGAATGGTCCGTGCGTACGGGTTGATCGGGCCGGACCTCGCCATCATTATGCTCTTGTCTTCAATCGCCAACGACTCCCAGCTCAACTGCGTCAACAACGCCTGAATCCGTCTTCTGGGCCTCCCAGGATCTCCTTCCTCTTGCAACCAACAAATATCCAAGTCTCCCAGCAGCCGATCGGGATGATTCGTGAATCGTGAACGCAAGGCTTTAATCCTCCTTCTGCAAACAAAAGGTGTTCCCGGCTCCAGCAGCTGGTCGATGATTTGTGAAACGGAAGGTTTGTATTCTGCGAAAGACAGTCAGATAGCATTTGAATTTTCTACTGCTGCTCCAGCTCGCTCGGCTCGATGTGCACAATCGCAAGGCGCGTCCATGCCCGCACCACCAATCCCGTCCCTGCCTCGAAGTGCATAAGGTGTGTCTTTACACTACAACTGTGCACACCCATGCTAAACTAGACCGGTGACCGATCTGTCTACGGGACAAAATGTCGGTAGACAGACCGGTCGATCTGGCTTTAAATTTAGATGACGAGCGGCGGCACCGCCACAACGCGTCATTGAGTGCGTGAAAATCACGTTTGATGCCCCATCAGTGGCCAAACACGACCATCATGCGCGCTCGCGTTCTTCGTCTTCGCATCCATCATCCTTTCTGCCGTCAGGCTCTCCTCTATACTGCCTCAATACATGGCTCATTCAAACCCTTATCTTCACTGGCTCTCACCCTCTGCAAACCCTGGTAGTTCTCGTCCTCCTCAACCTGCCGTCACTGCACATGCGCAGAGACAGCCATCTACATCGCGAATTCCCTCCGCAGCACCTAAACGGTCTCATAAGCGTCAAAACCCCCTGCCTCCTCCAATAAATTCATCCCCTCATCCACACTCTGTCCTTCCAGCAGGTTATGATGATTTTTTCACCAAAACTCCCGCAGCAGCTGCTCCCCGAACTCTTTTGCAAAATATATCTCACCCCATCCCGAAGCTTATTAGCGATAGAAAAGAGGAGTTCAAATCACCCGAGTTCATATTTCATTCTAATTCGACCGAAACACCGCTTCGCCGGAGCCAATCACACCCGAATATATTCGATGTTACCCAATTCCCTCCCCCACCTACGCCACCCGTCCCTCCTGATATCGGCTCTGCAAACTCCCAATCATCCTCTATTCTTAGCGCTTCAGCCGAATTTGATCTCGACACCACCATGACTTTGCTCGATTCACTCGAAGCTGGTACTCTATCAAATCTACCTCCAGCAGCGCCTCCCCCTTTCAAACTCCGTGGCTCCGACTCTGAAAAGATATCAGCAATTCTGAAGTTTCTTCGTGACGCCCGTTTGTCTCCTGCAGATATCCTGGTAGAGATTCTATCAAACAACGAGTACGAACATCATGCTGCGATGTTTTTTCGGAATTCTGGAGAAAAGATGACGCAGTTATTGGAGGTTCTGGTCGCCGATGAACGTGGAGAGCGGGTATTCAGAGATTGGGTGAAGCCGAGGGCCATTGACATCGCTTGCGAAGCCGTCTCGACTCAGATGGATGCCATGGTCAAGGTCTTGAGCACGGCATCAAGTATCACCCAGCTCACCCCAAATTTCTCCGTGCTTGGAGCCTGAAGGACAATGTAGTCCAGCCTGCTGATAATTTGGCCGCTGACGTAGTCAAAATACTTGCTTCTGCACTGAATACCGAACGAGCAGTCGTAAAGAACAAGAAAAAGAACTCGGACACCGTTCGTTCATTGAACAATTCAAATAAATGTTCTAACTTGTACATAGGCACTATATGCAATAATTGGCCAACTTGCTTCCCGCCGTTCGCAGAATTGTTCTGATTTCTCCGGTCCAATGACCCTGTTCTGGTGGAAGAATGGGGCATCCCGTGAGAGTATCCAAGTCCTGCAGAATCTCGGACTTTCGAAGTGCTTTGATTCCGCACTCACCATGGTTGGCTCTGTCGCCGATTATTGCATTGAGGACGCCTGTGTCGCAGCGCGGGATCCGGGCGGCTTTATGGGTAACTGGGACAACATAAATATCTCCACTTCGGAATTTGTGGAGCAGCGCAGTGGCGGCCCAGCGAAAGTCCAATCCGGAACGTACTCAATCATCTACAGGCTGCGAAATCCCAATCCGCGGCCATGGCGCTGGCTCCTCTGCTTGCCAGAGCCGAGATTGCGCCAGACCTTGAATTCAACCTCGATGTCTGCCCGACTTTGGAACAGAGCATAAGTTCCTATTGCAATTTTCGGGCTTATATCATCCGTGTTCTTTTCAGATACAACAAAGGCTTCACCGAATACAATGAAATTTCCGCACTCCAGTTCATTTCCCGCCGCCCGATGCCGGATGACTACGTCACATACCAATTCCCAGTCCGTCTTTCTACAATCGAAGAAAACTCCATTCCCGGCAACCTTTCCGTTCACGAGAATGTTTTTGTTACACAACTCAAACTCACCTACGCCGAGCTCAGCAAAAACGCGATTTTATCCATCAATGATCAAGCTACGCAGGCCTTGAACCGAGGTTGCAAAGCTGTTCGCGCTTTCGACCTAAATCCCTTTCTTCGAGCCCAAGTGTTCCAACTTGGTATCGGTCTTTTCCATCTTTGCCTGAACTTGATCTGGGGGATTCTCCATACTCACCGTGGCCATGAAATACCGAAGGCAGCCTTTCCTATTTCTTTGTTGTCCTCGAGAAAGCGCGGTTAGGTGGGAAACACCCTGACTATCACTCTCTTCTGGCTGCTCTCATGCAAATCCTGGACGGACTTCTCCTCGACGCATGGCGGCTTGAATGTGGTTCAGCTAACTTGACCGCCTTCGCTGCGACAAAACCGACCACCGAACAGATACTGGCTATTGCGGACCGCATATTATCCGAGCATGCGATGCCCGAACGCTCCCCATCCACCGCTCCCGTCGATAACATACACGGAAATACTCGCAGGCTCATTCATGACCTCCTACATGTCGCCGAGGTGACGCGAGCCATCGCCGATGGAGATTTTGGACGGGTGGAGGATCTTCTAGGAAACCTCGCAATGATCTTCCGCGGAGCAGGCTCGAAAAACTATTGCACGGAGATCATGTACTTCATCCACAATCTGAAGTACGTGTGGAAGGGAGACGGGTTTGAGTCAGTATTCGATTCTGGCCGCTATCTATTCACTAATTCTGAGTAACAGTGAGCTGGTGCGTGACAACATGATATTCAAGATGACGCCGGCACGAGGGAGGGGTCAAGGTGTGGATATGAATATCGAACACAACATCGGCAAAATAAAGGCAAGTCATATCCCCACGTACTGGACCATTCTGATGTCGCACAGGATCTGTTCACATCTAGGGGTGTCTATGGCAGCTGGGATCGCCTGGCGAACATTTCAGCCGCCATTGACGTGCTCGACTCTGTCAAGACCAGCATCGCGACTTCTTTGGGTGCATCATACAGCGGCACTGGTCATAAGGACGTCGATACAACTGATCTCGTTTGGAGAGTTGCCCGCAAGGCTCGTGAACTGAACTTGAATGTTCCGCAACTCAACCGAGAAGGGAAAGCCACTCTTGATCTTTTAGTTGTCGGTGAGGCAGCCTTAAAATCCTCGACAATGTCAACGTTCAACAAGAAACGGCGGGAATTGTTGAAGGGAATAATATTGACCACAGAAGACGACACCGATGAGATCCCGGCGATGGAAATTGTTCTGACTAACCCGGAGGAACAATAATTAGAGTTATCTACGATTCATAATGTACTTACATGACTGTAGGTCGACAATACTCATAGCTGGAGAAGAACATTTCGATGCAGTATTTCTAAGACTTTCTACGTTTTGCCTCGGGCACGTCCTCGTCGCTGTTCCCCTCCTCGTTGTTGGCTTCCCCTGGTTTGTACTTGGAGACAACATCAAAAAGACTTTCCGCCCACATGTACGCCCATTCTGGACTCTGTTTCAAGAGTGCAGTGATTGCTGCGGCGAAGTTATTGAGGAAGCGGGTGCCATAACTAATTTCTTGATCGCGTCGGCATCAAGGATGAAGGTGGGTGGGCGGATCGCGCGCAGATTGAATCGGCCATGAATATCTGTTCTCCAGGACATTATCAGCTCCTCAAGTTCGGGCCGATCTTTGGTGGGCCTATACACATTGCGTTTGCGCTTCGCTGGTTCCGGTGCTGCTGGTGTCGTGTAGACAGGACCCAAAAAAAGTTGTTCCAGTGTAAACGTGTTACCGAGGTGAGCGCTGGAGTCGCAGCACCAGCGACCCGTGAACGTGAGCGCTAATTCCAATGGATTGCCGTGAGAAATGTCTGCAGAGGAAGGAGAGAAGCATACCATCTGGTGACTCATCTCGATAATATGCAGCTTTCAGCACACGCTCACATTCCGAGGACGTCGCATGATGAATGGACGCGCGACCAGTGCGTTCTTGCTTGGTAGGGTGCTTCTTCGTCAAGGCCACATCCGAAAACGGTCGATCTGGGTCGTCAGCGTCCATTACCATTTGGCTCGTGTCGATTTCGGGCACCCATGGCTCAATCATATGGACGCAGAACGCTTCTCGTGAGGTGCTGCGACCCGCGCGACCATCCCACTGAGATTTGGTGGGAATGTCCGCTACAATACCATAAATGATTACGCCGTCGATACCAGCAACGTCGAGACCCTCCAATTTAATTCAGAGGTGCGAGGTGATGACTAGAATGAGCAGCGTACCTCGCCTGCGCCTGCGGTTGCGTTCAAGATCAATGTCCTCCCGTCTGGATCCGCAAAGCTTGAATATGTTTCTTCAAGGTACTCACGCGACATGTCGGCGTGGTAGTGACGAACGATACCAAGATTTTGAAGGGCTTTCGGCAATCGAGAATCAAGATGTTGCCGCGCGACGCAGGTCTCAGCCTTGTTGCCGTGGAAGATCACAATTTTCGGTAGGCGCATAGGGGGATGGAAAACATCAGGGATAATCAGATCTAGGTTTTGAATACTTCCTCGCCCGCCAACGAGGACATGTGTTGCATAAATAAGATTTGGTCGGTTCGTAGAAACACGAATGATTGTAGGGTTGGGGCCAATGGCAAACGTGTCGTGAATGTAGTTGTAGATGTGTGGTGGAACGGTAGCAGATAGAAAGGACCAAGCCGTAGATGTGCCTAGTCGTATACGAAGCTGGGGGAGTGCACCGTAAGAGGGTCGAAATGGTTTTCTGCCATTCACAGTGGATCCGGCGATGTAGGTATTGTGGCATTCGTCAACGGTGACGCCTCCAATCTGGGAAACAAACTTGTGGTCGTGAAGGAGACGCGCCATCTTTGGAAGGTGGCCATGATGAAGCTCAAACTGCTCAGGTTGAACGATGAGGTGAGGGATTTGGCCCGCAGAAATTGCCTAATACTGCATTCATGTCCGCTCTTAGGGCCAATAAAGTAATTGCACGCACCGACCATAAGACTGGACAATTTGGCGTATCTTCGTTCACGGCTACCGTCGCAATACCGAACTTATTCAAGAAATCAGACACCTAGGCATGAATCAATAAAGACTACGTTGTGGATGAGATTTCCTACCTGCATCATTTGTAGCCGTTTAAGTGGAGATATAGTAATGGAAATGCGACCCGGACGAAGTAGTAGAGGGATTGCAATGCAGAGGGTCTTGCCCCACCCAGTTCGAGCAATTACGAAGCATTCTTTCCCGTTCATCGCAGCGAGGCCAGCTTCCAGTTGAAGATCATGCGGAACGAGCCGTCCGCGGGTGACAGTGAATACGAGAAGACAAGCACGTAAAGCCATGATATGGTCTTCATTTGAGAGGGTGTTTAAAAAGGCAAAGGTGGGCCGAAGATATGGTGGTATAACTATACGAGAAAATCGAATAACGTCTTCTGAATCGAGAAGCCGAATGACACCAAGAGTCGCAGTCATGAAATTCCAATTCATGGTTTCGATAGTATTGCGGTACGCCAGGGCTTTGAGGAGTGAAGGAGTACTAGGGGAGCCATAGTCTGGGGGAATGTAGGCACTAGGGTGGGTCATGAAAGCAAGAAAGGATGATGGACGCGAAGACGAAGAACGCGAGCGCGCATGATGGTCGTGTTTGGCCACTGATGGGGCATCAAACGTGATTTTCACGCACTCAATGACGCGTTGTGGCGGTGCCGCCGCTCGTCATCTAAATTTAAAGCCAGATCGACCGGTCTGTCTACCGACATTTTGTCCCGTAGACAGATCGGTCACCGGTCTACTGTGCCACCCCAACTACACGCCGCATCCACGCATTCACGCCTACCGACCACCCTCATACTGCGCCGAATCCATTCGTCTGGCGGCCCACCAACTCTCGCGCCACTCGCTGTCTACACAGCGATGTGTATCAAGACCTACGCGGTGATACCGGCCGTCTTTCGTCCCGCTGCCCCGCCATGCATTGTCCCGCCCCTCGCGCACGTCACGCATTCGGCACGAAGCCCTCACCCTGGCGCGGCTTGCATGTATGTCTGCTCCCCACATATCAGCCACGCAGTTTGAAAGCATTCCGACGATAGGTTTATCCAAGTCGCAGTGCCCTTCTGTGTGAAGCTGGCGTATCAAACCTCAAGCACTCAGGAATCAGGATGAAGACCCACGCTTGTCTGACATTCGTCCCTGGCCTCCAATGGACCGCAGAGCGACCATAGCCAGCGCAATCAGCGATGCGCTGTCGCCGCTTGCACGCACGCACTCCCTGCCTGCTAGCCTCTGCCACATCTCTTCGCAAATTCGGCACTATGATCGGGCTCGAGACACCCAAGGGGGATGGATCGCAGACGCGCCCTCCCGTACCAGTGCAGAAAGAGATCGGTGTCGCGGGTCCCGGGTGCCCCGCGGGCAAGCAGGCGGCAAGCGGCGTCAGCTTGGAGAGAACATCCCTACATTCCAGGCATCTGCGATCCCCGGCACGCTTCTTCCTTCTTCTCATGCGCACCCAGCACGAAATGGTCAGCACTTTCCGCGCAGATATCCTCCCTTCCGGATCCCTGACCGATATCCGCCAACTTTCCCGAGCCACAATCAGATCCACCTTTAGTCGTATGACGTACCTCCCCATCGATGGATTACTTTCTGATCCTCGCTACAGGACTAATCTTCGCTTTAGCACTTGGGAGTTTATGTTTTAGGCATCACCGTCGTCGGCATCCGCGATTCAGGAGCGTACCTCTCGCTGCAGCAGGAGGAGCCTGTACCGCAACAGGGAAGAGAAGCACGCGTACGAGAACGACAACCGCGGGCGAGCTACGCACTCGAGGGTAGCGCCAAAACTTTGACCTCGACATTCGGCGGCCCCGTGTGCATAGATGTGCATGGATCGAGATTGCCCGGACTAGATGTACGCGTACGCACCCCACCACCCACCCTCGTTGGATTTAACGCTGATCTTCGCTACAGATATCGGGAGCCTTCGTTTTACACCCCACCATCCGGACCTCCAGCAGTGCGAGGGACTGAGAGCATCGGCGCGACCAGACCACGCCGCAACGGGGAGGGGGAGTATGCCTTTGATAATCGCGGGGCCTGAACTGCGCAAGGGAAGCGCGGGGCGCTTCAGATGTAAGCAGACTCTCTTCCCTGCGTGCCTCCTCCTCCTTCCCGCCGTCGGCCCTCCTCTCCTACTGCGATACCTCCCTCATCTTTGGGCTAAATTTCTTACCAGGCTCGATACATGCTCTTTTTACACCCTCCACCTCCTCTCCGCGCGCCTCCTCCCTCCCACCGCCGGACCTCCTCCGCGGGTGGTTCTGCACCACCGCTTCCTTTTTCGGTAAGCATTCTCTTTTGACTTGAAGTATACTGCTGACGATATTGGTATGTAGGACGTCACGGGTCACGATTAATATTTGCCCGTCTTGGTATGACACTGCTAGACGCAGAAATTTGCTTAAGATCGGAACTGTGCTCGACTCGGGTAAGCACACAGTCTCCGCTTTCTTTCCCGCCGAAGCTAACGCGTACCACAGACCCCCACGTTCTTTACCTGCCTCGGATAGTCCTTCGCATTTGGTAACCCGCGCTTCGTTCCCAGATTCGGCCCCCCACGCTCTTTACTTGCGACACCTCCATCTCCTCGCTGCGCGTCTCCCCCTTCCCGCCGTCGGTTCTCTTCCTCTCCCGCGGTACTGCGACACCTCGTCTCATTCATTGGTAAGCAATCACCTCCCTTCTTGATTCTCCGTGCTCACTTTCTTACCAGGCTCAGCTCACGCTCTTTAACACCTCCACCTCCTCCATGTGCCTCCTCCCTCCTGCCGTCGGGCCTCTTCCTCTCCCAGCGGTTCTGCGATACCTCCTCGTTGTCTCGTTTATTGGTAAACATCATCACATCCTTTCTTTGACTCCGAGCTGATTTTCGTAACAGGCTCAGTCCACGCTCCTTAACACCCTGTACCTTCTCTCCGCGCGTCTCCTCCCTCCCGCCGTCGGTTCTCTTCTCCCGGTGGTTCTGCGTTACCTCCCCATCGTCTCGTTTATTGGTAAGCATCGTCATTTTTTCTTTGACTCCGAGCTGATTTTCTTACCAGGCTCGGTCGACGCTCTTTAACACCCTCCTCTCTGCACGTCTCCTCCCTCCCGCTGTTGGGCCTCTTCTTCTCCCGGCGGTTCAGCGACACCTGTTCCACCCTCTGTTATATAGTGAGTGTCCCTCCGTTGCTCGCCGTCGCCGAGGAGCTGACCACCTTGGCAGACATGATCCGCTCTTTTCTTCACTCCTCCTCCTCCCGCTGCGCCTCCTCCCTCCCGCCGTCGGTTCTCTTCCTCTACCGGCGGTAATGCGACACCTCTCCCGTCCGTTTTTGGTAAGAGCTTTGTCTCCTTTCAAAGTACGAGAGCTAACGACCTTGTTGGATAGATACCACACTCCTTTGACTACCCGCCGCCTGCCTTTCCCGCATCTCCCTCCTCCTGCCGCCGGATCTCCTCTCACCTGCGGTAATGCGACACCTTATCCACGTCCTTTCTCGGTACGTATTATATTTTGTCTTGAAGTATACAGCTGATGATATTGGTATGCAGGATGCCACACTCCTTTTATTACCCTCCCTCCTGCGCAACTCCTCCATCCCGACCATTCCTGCGATACCACTCCTTGGATTCGACTCGCTCGGTGTGCCATTGTATCAAATCGTAAATCATCTGTATCAATAACGTACGTTTCGCCACTCTTCCCTCATTCCTCGACTGACCTCCTTCCTCCAGCTCCGACTGTATTACCCCCACGCCCTCGCTCTTCCGCATCGTGAGTCCACCACGTCCGTCCGATCGCAGAGACTGATTCGTTCTCACCGCAGTGTGTATTATTAGCTTTCCCCTCGCTTTCGCCGTGGCCTCGCTTTCGTTTGGCTGCTTTCCAATGTTTGTCTGGTCTTGTTTCCGGGTTTCGTCTCGTGTCGTGTCCGCTTGCTCTGTGTTTTGTCTTTCCCTCGCAAGTTCTGCCATCCTCCTGTCCGCGCGCATTGCAAGCATCCCTGGTCAAGTCGGACACCTCTGCGCTGGCCGCGACACACATCGTAAGCTCCTCTTTTTCTCGAGTGTCCGACGGTGCTGATCCCTTGTCCAGTTTCAATGTTCCTCGTGTAGTGTATTCAAGAGCAAAAGCATCCATCTCAAGTCCCTTCTCATCACGGGTCATCAACTGCTCAATTGCTCAAGCCGCAAACAACTACGCATCGAAGCGCTAACCGGGCAAAGCTGTCGAAGGCGAGGCGTTTTCGGAAAAGATCTTAGAAACTTCCTCCACCAAAAAACACTCAATTGCGCAACACGCCTCGGGCAGGACTGCGAAGTACTAGATCTTAGAAACCCTAAAAATGTATTCTGTACAATTAACCTTGGCTGGCCATGTATCTATCAGTTCGACCTAGACTATGAGTTTCGTCGACGAACGAGATAATGGTGTCCCAAATAGGAAAGAGATAACCCTAATTTGGATGTCCACTGTCGATTCACTTCGACTCGACTCAATAGATATCTCTAACCGCTTACTTCTAATTGCTCTCATATCGCATCACTCTATTTGTTGCCGCAATCCCAACTGCTTGCCTTGCGGCAATTCCTCTTCGAGGTTTTGAAACTTAACCTCAATGACGACACATTGAAATTATCACATACATAAAAGTATTTCTGACGCGCTGCGTGCGATACAGAACCTACAGTATTGATCGAAGCTACAATAATTTACATAACCGGTAGTGCCCTCACCAGTTCCAACCGCCGCTTGTCCGCATCCTTGTGGGCTATATCTATCCTCAGCTTATTCACCTTCACCTCCACGCTCTGATACGTCCCCTCTGGTGCAAAGAGGTGCAGATCTGCATCTTGCAGGTCGTCTTCGGTTGGAAGGCGCTGAGGATCCGAGAGCAAGGAATCTTGCAGCGTGTCCAGGTCAACGGTGCCTAAATCGCTGATCCGGCGGGAGGCTGTGGCGCGGTCTGGGATGGGATGCTGCTGACGATTGCAAACCCCATGCCACTGCTTCCACCTCTCATGAAGCGTCTCGCAGTCGTCGCTCGCGGGGGGAGCATCCTCAGCACCCGCTTCCGAAGTTGGTCGATGTGGGGCCGAAGGACTTTGCGGGGTTCAATGAGTCGGGTGACTATGCACAAGGTTAGCTCAGAGCGGGAATGCAGACAGATAACGCACTGTAGCCAACCCCTCCCTCTTAAGCACCTCCTTTTCGTGCGGCAATATACGTCGATCGCCGGGTGAGGTCGAAGAGGACGTCGTTGTATCCTAATCTCCGGTTCAGTGTAGCACTAGATCAGCAGTGATGTTCAGGGCCTGGCCTCAAGCCCTAAGCCGGCCAGGCCAAGCCCTGCTAAGCCCAAGCCGGCCGGGCCTGACACAGGGCTTGAGCAGGCCCAGGGCCTGGGCTTCAGATTTTTCAAGCCCAAGCCAGGCCCTCAAGCCCGGGCTTCACTACGACCTATGAACTTGGGCTTAACTTCGAATTTGACTTCAAAACTCGTGCATCAGGTCAGCTTTACTGGCATTGGAGTCAGAAGATTTCACCGCCAATAAAATATTACAATTGATTGACAAGGGTAGCTATCACCACGGTTGAAAGGGTCAACTCCGGCATCCGAAAACGGAAATTGCGTGTCAGATTGGTCGAGAAGTGGAGAAATCAAGTCAGTAGTCGTTCTAATAACCATTGAGACATTTGAATACCTGTTCATATCGTCATCCTACAGTGTAACTTGCGATTTGTTGCCTCACGAGTCAGGCCCGGGCCTGAGCCCAAAGCCCGGCTTGAGGCCCTGCTCGAGGGCTCGGGCTGGGCTTGGATATCTGAAGCCCAAGCCGCTTCAGGCTGGCCCAAGCCCGGGCTTCCACGCCAGGCTGGGCCCTGAACATCACTAGTTGTGGGTCGGTATACTGCGGCAGCAGCCCATCACATACCATGCTTTGAGCTGCTCCAGTCTGCCGCACATGCACCGCGATTGCCGGGCCATTCTCCTTGCCGACGAGGTGGGCCAGGGCAAGGTGAGGAGCGGGTGAAGGCAGCGATTAAGTGGTTCGAATCAACCCGCGAACTCAGCTTCGAACAATTGGCATTCTCACACAACACAGCAAGTGCATAATATATAGACGGATCGCAGCAAGAGAGAGGAGGAAGGCAGAAAGATACTTCAGGAACATGACTACATAGCTGCGGGAGAGACCTGGTTGTCTGCTGTATTTGGCAGATTTTGCAGGCGCTTTTACATCTTTCCGAGCTTGTTCCGAGCAGTCCATCTCCCTCTCTTCCCTGCGCGCCTCCCCTCA
>JARJLF010003584.1:0-14971 GCA_029378395.1 Mycena leptocephala | reverse complement strand
ACGATGGGAAGACGCACGGAGCGGTACTTCAAGTGGCGATTTTGCCTGTTCGCCGACGAGCGGCGCGGTGTCAGAACCCTCACGTCGACGAAACGTGCCTCAAAATTGTCAGCAAGTATGAGAGCATGAAGGTCAGACGTAGAAAGCAGAGTCTGCGAGGAAAGAGGTCAGCACACGGCGTTGGAGGGAAAGAGCAGTGAAGCAGGGAGGGGCGGCTAACACGAAATTAGAGGACGGGGACAAGACGGAAGATGTCGGGCCACGGGTGAGGCGCGGACAGGTCGACATCCTTCACGCCTCCGAAGGCCAGCAGCCATTCACCAAACGCAGAAAATGCCCTACAACTCGGAGATTCCATCCCGCCGAACCAGCCGCCTGTCTCTTGTAAGACGACATGTGCGATTGGCGTACGGCACACAAGCCCGTCGCAAGGTCAAACAGAGTGCAACTGAAACTAGTAAACGCAAGCGACGCATGTCTTGCACAGAGGACTCAACGAGAGAGCGCGAAAATAAAATAAATGAAATCACAAACGGGGAAGACGTACCGAGTCTGGACATCATCTGCCTCTAGCGCGCAATCTCCTCCATGCCCTGGTCGTCGTGCAAAGTGCGGGTAGGGTTCGAAGGAGCGATTTCCACGAGAAGTGTGCAGAGTCTACTAAAGAAAACAGATGTGAGCTTGGGCCAACGCCTGGGCTATAAATACTGGCTTACCTCAAATAGTCTGTTCAGCCGGCTTTGCTGGTTGAAATACACCAGCGAAATGTCAATTCGCGCCAAGTTCGTCGGATCTACAGACAGACACTTCAACATACTGAACCTCGTACCTCTATTTGTGGAATTGACGACCCATTGTGTATTGCGCCCCGATCCCCGAGATGCCCGAGACAGGGTTCAACATCGTTTTCAGATGGTTGCAAGTTGAGATTTTGTTGGGATCCATCTTGGTCCATTTACCTGAGCTCTCGAGAATAACACCAATCGTTCCCCATTATCATATACATGCATCCTATGCTCGCCGTCGCCGCTTCAAGTCCACGTTATTGCCCACATTCTCACGGTTCAACTCTTGAAGCACTTGTCCCCCTGCGCAATTCACATCTACCAGTTTGTGTCCGGGCTTGAAAGCAGTGTAGGTTTGTGACCTGATTGTTGTCCTAGAAAGCTGGAGAAACTTCGCATGTCAATGCTTCAACAAAGAAAGTAGGAATTATTAAACCTCATCATGGGTGTAGATGCTCCGCCACAGTTTCCCGGACTCGACTATGATCTTATATTAGCTCTGATTCGTTTCCATAACGTCCATATTGTCGCTTGCATCGTTCTAGCCTACCTACCATCTCAAAAAACTTACTGAACCGCCTGGAAAAGCCCTTTTCACGATACCGGAGCAAATGAACTGAACGGTTGAATTAGGTATTGTATCAACTTGCGTGCATACTTCACCCTCCAGAAGACCTTCTGAAAATAGAAAAAAGTTCCCAATAAATTGAGAAGAACGGTTGAGCCAGGTATCAGATTCACTTTCGTATACTCAAGCCCCAAGAAAGCCTTCTGAATATCAACAGGCTGCCTGAACGGTTGAGCTGAACGGTTGAACTAGGTGAACATGACAACAGCGTTGTTCAACATAATAGTTCGAGGACATGAACAAATGAGTTCCTGTTTGAGCATTTTCAATGCTTCCACGACAAGCGGTCATAATCTTCGACATTGTTCAAATAACCAACACTCGAGTTTCTTCTGAAGTGGCTGAGAATGGGATCTTTGGCCCGCAACTCTCTCAGCCGCTGATTTCAACTGAAAGTTCACCAGCTACGTATACTGGGGTTTTTCGTTCACATCGACAGTCGCAGGTGACGCACCCCTATGTCAATGTCGAACTTCGGTTGCAGTCACGGGCACGGCGGCCCTTGTCGAACGTACCGCTGGTCACGGCGCGGCCAAAATCGCCTGAAAGACACAAAAAGCTAAAATCTCCGTGGAACACGTCGAAATTTCGGGAGGTGTCACGCCGAATTTTGGCCCGTGTCGAAATGCCGAACTTGAAAAAAGGGTTACTCGTCACCCCCCTGTCGATTTGAATGAAAAACCCCAGTATACTACAGCGCATTTCACCTCAAATTGGACCACTCAGTATTGATTCCTAAACTTATCTGTGCCACCGGCGACTTTTGGAGTCATAGAAAAAAGAGCATGCCCAAAAAACAAGAACAATCTTATGCTGCCAAACGGTGATAGTGTGCACTATCCATGCGTTTGGTCGCGGTCATATGATTATCGTCACTGCAGTCTCAGTTCCGAGCTTTCACTGTGTATGGAGGAAGTGACGAAGCTCACCTACATTCAGCTGAACTCACAAATTTTCACAGAATGCGATCAAACTCACGAACTTTTGCAACGCTAAACAAAGTAACGAAGTTACGAAGATGGCGTGCATCAGACTTTTGACATTTGACTTGTGAGCTTGTACAAGGCCAAACAAGGTCACAAGCCCCACTAAAACGCGGACAAGCTCACAAGGCGACAAACCTATGTCCGAATTTCACAAGCTTGAAAATCCCGTTCAAATTTAGCATGTCTTTTAGGCGCTACGAAGGCTTCTATGTACTTTTATGTTTGCCGAAGCATGTTTCATGAATTGTAGAGGTTAGTTTCTCTATTTTCAGGTCAATCCCTCCTCTCTGAGGAGGGTTAATTTCTGAGTTATGACCTTGTTCGAGCTTGGCAGCTTGTCGCTTAGCGTTGCCAAGCCCACAAGCCGTAACAAGCCGCAAACGAAATGTCAAAAGGCTGATGTGGACTCCATATGTGCCCAGTTTTGGGAGAGAAAAATTTGAAACTTGGGGTGTGACCTCAGAGTGTATAGTTTGGCCCCCATCCAAGAGATACAAGCGAATGGAGGCTGGGACGGTACACGAGTTAACGGCGACGAAATGACTTGTATCACGTCACATTTGTGACTTGCAAGTCACCATTTTGACTTGTGGCGTCGACAGGTTGACGAGTTGCCCACCTAAATCCACCTGCAAGTCAACACAAGTCAATCTAACTCGTAGTGGAGAGATCGTGCACTCGTACCAGCTCGGGCAAAACTTCGACATCTTCCGGCCGGTGGCTCCAAGGACCGTTTGGACACGATAATGCGGATTAACAGTTGGTCTTGGAGGGATCGGACGGAGAGCACGATCAACAGTCTGGCAGATGATGGCCTCGGAAGCGGAGCGGCATCAAGGACAGAGGAACGCACGTTTCTTTGCCGAGAAACACAATCATGAAAGCAACAATGAGTGAGTAGATGGCGCCAACGGCATAGGCCCACTTTTAACTGCAATTGTGAATTGATAATTATTCATAGTCAGTACGAGCAGACATACTTTGCGTGCGCTACCAAGAAACCGAGGAGGAAAGGAGAGACAAATATTAATATTATTAAGCCCATGGTCCATAGATTGAGCTGGGGCTGTCAACGAAGGTGGCACATCGGGCATAATTAACACAATCATACCTTTCGGGCTTGCAGTTGACTACAGTATACAGACCGGTGATTTGGGGAACCGCTGAGAAAAACGCGGCAATACATCGCATTGCGGCCAACGTGTTGAGATCGGGTTTCCGACGAGAAAGCCCAAGGCAAGGAAGGAGCTGTGACCAGAAAATACAGGAAGTCGACCCCAGCGGCTGACAAGGATAATTGCGGCGAAACCGCCCAACCAAGTAAGAAGATGGCCCAACTAGTATAGCAAACGTTATGATCTCGGTCCACCACTGATCTTCAAATGGTCTTTACAGCATGAATGAGTTGCAGTTTTTTTTCATAAAACAAGTTTGAGTTAAGTACAATGTGATCTTCCAAATCTGAATGATCAAGAACGAAAATCATGTAAACTTAATTAACTGTAAGCATGGCCGCTATATCTGTGTCCACAAGTGTCATTTCCGTCACTATCTTGCCTGCGGCAGAGATCCTCGGATCCTGCGTATTCACTCCCGACAAACTTTGCACAGCCACAGTTCTTGCGAGCGCCGTCACCGTACTGAATAGGACCTTTTGCTGTCATGCTGAAAAAAATATCAGTTTGAAAGCAAAGTAGTTTCATTTTGTGCAACGTACTGCGATATGTTCAAGTCCGAAGATGTAGGGGAACGGCAAGACAACAGGGAAAGTTGAGTAATCGTGTCGTTCCTATGTTGGACAGATTAGGAAGCTGATGGACCTCTTTGCAGTGAAGCCTGAGACGTGCTCAAGGATGTGCATGATTGAGGATGAGGAGAAAAGACGAGTGGTCGCTTTCTTCGTTTGTTAGAGAGACCAGAGCCACTTGGGCCTTTTATATCTAGTGAAGCCGCACTTTTGGTCCTGCTCGCCTCTGTCACATTGCCTTGTGCTCCATACCACCCTAAGTATACCTCGTACATTAGCCAGATGCCTCGCTGATAAGGTGTGAAATTGAACACACCTGAGATAATCAATTTTGCGACCTTTCAGTTGGATAAAACTGAAGAAACCAGCGAATAAGGTTATAAGAGCGTACTAGTCTCCTCCCAGGACTGAGTGCTAGGCCGCTGGATGCATTTGAACACCAGTTCAATTACCATTTTTACTACACTGGTCATAACACTGCTCCTGCAATCTGTACATTTTGTGCAGTAAGTTTGAGTATCTTATGGATGCTAGGCCATTACCAATAATTGGGACGTGCGAAGGAACATATATACAGTTACAGGACGAAATGATAACCCTTGGTTCGCTCTCAGGCATAATTGGAAGAGGATACATCCAATGCAGGTACTAACTTACCTTAGTTGGTGACTGTGGGAATTCTCTGGGCTTTTGAAGACAGCTGAGCGCCATTTTCCATGTCCAGGCATCATCTAGAATGCCCTTGGGGACTGTCTTCTGAGTCCTAATGAGTCACGATTGTCATGGAGATATATGACACAATTCAAAAGGCTGTGTTATTCCTTGGGGAATAACTCGATTTTGGCTTGGAGACACTCGGACTTTTTTGTGGAACCGAATAGTCTGACAAATGCACTTAGAATTTACGGTCACACCCAGAGAACACCCAGAGTTTAGGGTGGATTTTCATATTTCCATTTACCACAAGGCTGTGCAAGTATAGTATTTATACCCGCATGTAAATTAGATACGATAGTGAATCCCACTCCCACTTGTTGGCACCAGCTATTGAGCATAGTGACCTGGATTCGCCTTGTGCTTGAGCCGGTCTGTAATGACTTGGATTCCACTTGTGCTTGAGCCAGTCTTGGTAGGACTTGGAATCGCCCTGTGTTGAGCCAGCCTTGCTGTGACTTGGAACCACATTGTGCTTGAGCCGGTCCTCCTCTTTCTACCTTTGCAAAAAGTCCAACAGTGGTTCTTGTGGTTAGTAACAAGGGTATTCCTTTGCATTGATGGCCGAACCTCGACTTCAGCTTATAACCATATCCAAATATATTTGAATACGCTCGGTGACCCATACGCTCGGTTGAACCCCTCGGTGACCCGTGACATGTACGAAAATTTTCGTATATTTTACCTGCTGTGACGCGTGACATACAAATTGCTTGAAATGCTACAGTACAAGCGAGATTCACAAAAGTCGTGATTGCATGGCACAGGAAAACGCGGTTTTGCGCTGCACGTACTCAAAGATTTCTTAACTTTCTGTAACCATGTGGTAACTATGATATGATCGTATCAATTAACAATTTACATTATGGATTTGAGATCGGATTTCTTAGTCAGTACCAGGAATCATATTCCAAGGAACTTGAAAACGGCTCCAAGATTCCCTCGGTCACCACTTGCGCGTGTGCGCAAGCGTCGACCAGCTCACATTGAGCCAGCGGATGTCAGACTTGAGTGGAGAATTGTTCTTGAATTTTATGGACAGCGTTGAATCTTCAATATTCGAGGATAATTTTACAAATGATATCCACTAGGAAGATTGATGAGTTTCTACCGAAGGGAGGAAAGTCACTTTCAGCAGGAATATCTTTTGGATTTAATGAATTAATGAACAGCTGGCCATGCTATTATTGAGGTGCATGCCCACGAGAGCACTCTCAATTTTGGTGCACTGCCCTCCATAAAAGGATTTATCCTCATCATTTAGTTTTTTATTTTAGTTTTTAACGGGTGGTGGGTGGGGCTGAAAAAGACTTAGCAGGAAGTGCAGTAAGGCAAGAGGCTGCAAGAGGAAGGGCGAGTGAAGATGGCCAAGTTACTATCGGTCGCCCACCTGTGCAAAATTAGTTTGATGGCATTTTGTTGGGCCTGGTACTTTTGTGCCCCTGGACGGATTGGCCTCGGCATCGACACACGGGATGCTTGACATATCAATATGTCGAGTCTGAGGCCCTTGAATTTTTGAGGCAGAAACGAGGCCGCACTGAAGGTCCCGAGGTAGTGTGTACCTTTGCAAAAAAATTACATGAGGAATTTGGCGGGGAATCAGTGCGATCAAAAATCGACCCTCGATTTTATTGTAAGCTTGTTTCTCAATTTATCGCCTAGTAGCGTAGAAGGACATGCAATGTACCCCCCATGGGCCTCTCACATTTATTTGAAGTCAATCAGGCACGGATTGAGGGAATTAGATCGAATTTTTGCAAAGGTGGGCGATCAATAGTACAGGCACGATACATCAGTTTCAGGGGGACAGACAGGAGACAGGGGGTTTTCGAGATATTTATTTAATTAATATCGGGAATCCCACTGATGGCCTCCGGACAGGAGGGTTTCTTGAGCGTATATTTAATTAATTTCGAGGATTTCGTTGATGAGATCAAGAATCACTGCATTCAGACCCCCCCATAGGCACAGATGTGCCCACTCTTGCTGATCTCTGCCTATGGGTTGCCCACTCAAGCCGACATTGGTCTACGCTAATAGGCATTGGCCGACGTTGGTCTAGCATCCCTACCAAGGCAAAGTCTGCCCACCTTGGTAGATCTTCGCTGATGGTGGTGTACCTATTATGGCCAACCTTGGCCAACCTGGGTCTAGGTTGGTGTCGGTTGGAGTGGCTGGATGGGTACAACCATGTCATATTTTGAATTTGGCTAACCAGGCTTAGCGAGGCTCATCGGCCTACATCAGTCCATGTGTGCCTATTCTGGTCAGAATACCTAGACCAACCTTGGCAGGGGTTGGCACATTGGTCTGCCTATGCATCTGCCTATTGGGATCCGGCAGACCTGTGCCTACAGGGGGTCTGAACGCAGTGAATGTCATGATCTTGATTTTTTACAATTCAATTCTGAGACCTGGTTCCTAAGTCAGTACCATGAATATCATATTCATATTCACCCGTATTTATATTCGGTGGGAGCGTCCAAGGCCGTATCATATTCATGCATATTTGGATATTCAAAATTATTATTTTTGTACCGTATTTTTGGCCAGCACTAAAGTTGTCGACAGTGTCGATCACGGGCTTAACCCCAGTTGGGCGGGCCGTGGCGTGAACTTAGGATTCAGAGCGAGTAACAACGTCTGCTCAGGTGTGTGAGCGCAATATCCGTTAGGTTGTGAAAACGGCGGCCAGAAGAAGTACAACGAGAGTGACCACAACACCCGCATCGCCGGCTGTCTTTTTGCGGGCATTTGACGTCGGCAACACAGCATTTGATGCCGCCAACGCGTCATTGATGTTGCCGATGCAGCCTTCTCCTGAGCCGCGATCACAGTTGAGTTTCCACTGGAGCTAACCAGACCAATGCAGTCCACATTGGAAGATCCATTTGTTTTCACGATGGGAGTTCCAACGGCCCATCGCCCGTTCCTGCACCCACAGTCAGTTTGGAAAATAGAGGTGAGCGAGAGGAGAAAACGAACAAGTCGCTAATCGCAGCTACGAAATAAGATTAGCGTTCATATTAAGTGGGCCGAAATAACAGACGTGTACCTATCAACTGGGTATTGGGGTCCGCCCGGTCAATGAAAGTAAACTGGTCATCGGCAGGGCCTAGTACCGATAACTTTTAGCCTCTAGTTTGGTGAATGAAATGACAATTGCTTACCCATAGTGACGTTAATAACAAGGGGCGAGTTAACAGCGGCGAGGGTCAGAACGTAAGGCGGGGTACCGCCCTTAATCTTGATCCCCCAGGACTGGCAGGTGGTGAGTGTCTCCGTAACGTTAGCCTCTACTGTGAATGGCGGATCGTTCGACGCAGCGGGGATACACTGTGTTGATTGTCCAGCTGTGCGTTGCGTAATTAGATCTGGTATATGAAATGAGTGCCAACAATTCATACCAACTACAGTAAACAGATTTGGAGGAACTCCGCCGGAAGAACCCTGCGAGTCAACAACCTGCAGCAGAAGCTGGGAGCCTGCATCTACGTGAGCATGGGTATGCTGTGGGATGCTCAAGAGACTTGCCGACAGGCTGGTTTACAGTCCAAGAGAGGTTGCTCTCATCTGTGCCAATAAGCGTAGTGCTGGGAGTGCCGCCGATTGCAAAGGCCATCATATAGAACGGAGGGACGCCATGGGTGTTGTTCGCAGGATTGAAAGGTTTGACATGGATTTGAAACTGCCGACATGACGGGAGCGACGAAGATAGTACCTGTGATTATTGGGTGTGAGATGATGCATCCGGAGAACGATGATAACGAGGACGCACATTCCCCGCAAACTGCCACTGAAAAATTTTGTTGGTCTGGGCGTAACACGGGGCAATGATGCAGGACAAGATGAGGAACGTAAGGAGGGTAGTGACTGGCCCAAAATTCATGGCCGGTCGTTGGGAGCGGGGGCGAAAGAAATCCGGTGACCCGCCGTGTGGTGTAGATTTAAGAGCGGCACCGGGCCCTGACGGGGTCCTCTGTTTCCGATGGAATTTTTAAATTAAGCCCCGTAAGACCAAGCCGCCGACCAAA
Organism: Mycena leptocephala; assembly: GCA_029378395.1. Classification (NCBI taxonomy): domain Eukaryota; kingdom Fungi; phylum Basidiomycota; class Agaricomycetes; order Agaricales; family Mycenaceae; genus Mycena; species Mycena leptocephala. The sequence goes on along the minus strand of JARJLF010003584.1, from coordinate 6,074 downwards.
GCGATGTAGAGCCTCGAGGACGCACCTTCGAAGACATAAGAGCACTGGGGAAAAGGACAGGAAGAGACAGAAAGCCCTGGGACACCGGTTCGACCAGGTAGTAGATGGCAGTAGAGGATAATTCTATTTGGCACCCCGGGAATTGTCATGATGTTTTCTGTGATCGCGGGAAGGGTGTGATGAGCGGGATGTGTTCAGAAGAGGACCTTGGAAACCATCAGGGACAAACTCTATTTGGCCCCAGTGCTGCCGCGGCTCGGCTCAGCTCGGCTAGCCGTTGGAGCCAAGCCAAAAATAAGCTGAGCTGAGCTAGCCGTTGCTATGACAGTTTCATTGGCTTAACTGCGGCTTGAGCCGGCTTCACCCGTGACTTAGCCGTGGCGGCAAATGGCTTACAGCACATTAACTGGACCAGTCACGAGAAAGCCGAAAAAGACCCCCCCAAAAAAACCTTTTTTCGTTAGGGTTTCCGCATTCGATCCCTCAGGCTCTTTTGCATTGGCAAAAGTAGTGGATTTGTGCTGCGATGGGAGCTGAAAATTGATGCGGTGGGACACTGTTAGGTCGCGGGCCGGCAATGAGCACTTCTCCTGTCCTCCTGGGATCCTCAGAATGTGGGCAAGCCCGCTTGTCGCGACGGTGGCGGGAATCCGTGGGTACGGAATTTCCAGTAATATACGCGGCAGTGGAAAGGTCAGTGGTCGGCATCGACCGGCATCGGCGGCCAATGGCCGCCCATTCACTTTCCAGTGGAATCCACTGGCAATCGATCCTCACATGGTCTGCCACTGGGGGTCAACAGCTTACGCTGGAGTTCAGTGGCCCATGATCACATGGAGATCCTGCAAGATGGCTTGTTTTCCAGTGGAACTTGGCAAGTTCCATTGGACTCTCAATCAGCGTGACGGCCACTGAAGTCCAGTGAAACCCGTTAAGTTATATTGCACTTCACTGTATCCCAGTGGATGTTGCCTGAGCTCATGGTCCACTAGGATCCAATGTTTTGCATTCCATTGGATGTCGCTGGCCACTCATAGTTTAAATTGTGTTTTGCCGTATTTTTCATGTGTCCAGCAACCACCTGATACATAAACTGGATCACATATCAATGTCTGAGGCAAATAAATTTAGTGAGGTAAGTCAATTGAAACCCCTTGCCAAATAGCGTCCAGACAGACTGCAGATGCAGATGACGGTGGACAAACGGAGACATCAGTGGCTACAAAATGACACCATGTTTTGACACTCGTAGATAATCTGGCGAAAGCTCTAACCGTTCGCGGCAAGCAGTCTGGTGATCTCGGTATGTGATATGATCCGGGAAATAGTCCGCGTGACATGAAGCGCAGTGGGCAATTAATAGCTCTGCTTCGAGCCAGTGGAGTGTCTGGTCCAACAGTCTGACTGTCTGTGACTCAACGCAGTGGCGGAGGGTTGGCAAATATTGATGTCCCCAGCGGGACAGAATATGCAGGACAATTGACCCTGCAGGTACTGACAAGATACGGTACCTGGTTGTCATCTGCCACCAAGATCCAACCAGGTACCAATCTACAGTAGAATCCAGCAGGACAGACTCCACTGGAATTCAGTGGATAAAGTGAACACCGAGGCGCAATGCGGACTGGTGGAGATTGCTGTCAGACAATATCTTATCTTGGTATACCCTGGGAAGCATCACCTAACAACACCCCTTGATATCTGCCAGTGGCCGCCAACGAACTTTCCACCAGCAGGAATATTACTCGGATTTTCGAAGTTTGCTTGGATGTCACGGCCAAGTCACCCCATTTTCGAAAACCAAAGTTCGAATCCTGCGGTCACAGGTCACAGCCCGGGAGAAGTGATTTAAATACTACGGTACTGGAAGGATGCCTCTCGATGATGTGCAGACATGGCGTGAAATTTCTGGAGGACACTAGACCGGTGACCGTCTGTCTATGAAAGTGTCGATAGACAGACCGGTCGATCGGAGTTTGAATTCCCATAACGCGCAATCATTACCATAAAGGCTATTTGTCAGCAATTTTTCGCTGTGGCTGGCTGACAAATTAGCCTTTTTGGGAGATTGATCGCGCGTTATGAGAATTCAAACTCCGATCGACCAGCCTGTCTATCGACAAGCTTTGCTTTCATAGACAGGCTGGATTCGAGCCTAGGAGGACACACATGACCGGAAAGGACGATCCGATGCCAGGGGTGAGACACTCCTTCCCTGTAAGACTTGATGCAATCTCACAGGTTCTAGTCCAGCAGAAAATCTGGCGGGCTCAACTAGGATTAGATTGTGGAATTGACTCTTATAAAACAACGGTCTATCTCTAAGGCTAGTAGTCTGGAGCCGAATATTTGTACTCCAAAAGACTATTTGCTGTCCTCTCTGAATATTCAAGATGAGGAGAGGTAGATTGCTATCTCCAGAGATAAGAGCTTTGAGCTACGTAAAAGTGCATTAGCATCGTTATGATGGCGTAAATTCATATTGAGTTATTGCTCGTGCCTTCCTTTGTACTCGGAGCTGCTCGACGAGACAAGAAGGCTAAGAAGGCGAAAGGTTTGGGCAAGTGTAGATAATATTGTCACGTGTATCAACGACAGGCTAAGCCTACTACAACTAACAAAAACAAACACAAGTACAAGGAGACTATTCATCGTAAGTGGTCATAAAAAAATAAATGTAATGTTCAATATATGTGAGATTCCTTACATTCCTTTTATGGTAGGAGAGGAGGGAGAGGGAGTCAGCTTGAGGTTGAAAAAAATGTTTCGGCCCTATATCTGAATTTCCCGCCTTGCCTCACCTGGCACCCTCTGAATTCAATACCATCATCATCCAGGCACTCCCACCAATCCAGTCGACAATGCTTCTATCCTCTTTCCCTTCGGACTCTTTGTTTGTTTGCCTGCTTGAAAAGTCTCACATATTCATGTCTTAGTTATTGATCCTTACAGAACTACTTAGAACTCTCGGGACTTAACGTCTTCTCATGCCTTTGCTGAGGAACCCTCATGCCATGGTTAACTTGAATACCCTGGCTGTCCTAATTACCAGAAAATTGTGTCATGATCTGGACATTATCTAGTATATATAGGCTAACCAGGTGATAAGCCCGAGCTTATCATTGAGACCTTTTGGTCTAGAGGTATAGTGTGCTGGCCAGCTGCTTAGTAACATCCTTACATAATGATAAGCTCCCAGTTGGCGGTTCAATCCTGGGTGTTGGCATCTTTTCAGTTCAGGTGGTCATGTGACAAGATGGGTGACTGTGATGAGTCACACCTGAGTTACAAGGCTTGGGAGCCTGATGTGAAGAATTGATGGTTCATCATCGAAGGTTACTCCTATTGAACCAAAGTTGATCAGAGATTCCTTCTCTGGGGTCCACTATAAAATACTAGCAACTTCTCGAGACGAGAAGTCCCTAAGGAGGGGGTAATATCATGATCTGGACATTATCTAGTATATATAGGCTGGCCAGGTGATAAGCCTGAACTTATCATTGAGACCTTTTGGTCTAGAGGTATAGTGCACTGGCCAGCTGCTTAGTAAGATCCTTACAAATTGTGGGAACGGAATTGCTGTGTTCCCACCCGTTCTAGACTCATGTCATGATTTGGCATTTCATGAACCCTTTTCAACTTTTCATGGTGGGTTTATTCCAAATGCCAACTGGGTTATTCCATAAACCCAACCCACATTTCACTGGATTATTCCCCAATTTCCACGCATGGGCTACAACCAGAAGACACAAGGGTGTATTACTTCAGTAATGCCAATCTGGTTATTCAATAACCCGTGTTTCCAACCATTGGATAACATATGGGGATGGAAACCCCTTAACTCACAGAACATATAGGGCCACATCCCTGGGTCCTGATCAATGATCCTGCATATTAAAACACACCCTATGTGTTATGATTCCGATCGATTGACTCCTAGATGGATACAATATATAAACTCTGTAGAATCTCATGTACTGTAGATTCTACCTCGTCTAATATCAAGTCTACCTTGGCTGGACAATGACACAGTGTTCTCTCACCACTACCCTGTCTTACCCTCTACTCTATATTCTCCTCTCCTCGAGTCTGATGTCTAGGTGGTTACTATACCGCCTTCAGATCGTTTACAATCCGCCCTACTATCAACATAAGCTGACTACCTCCTCCTGACGACGAGGTTATTCAATGCTATCTCCTAGTGGGGTATCGTGTTACTTCCTAACCAGGTTATTCAACTATCGTCCCAGCCAGGTTGTTCTCTGTCACCCAACGTCTAGCTGACTTAGGGCTTGTCTTGACAACTCAGCTGAGATTAGGTGCTGTAGGTTGTGCCAGATGGAGTTAGGTCAGTGTAGGTCCCTACACAGCCCCACATCTAGGCGACTACACGTAATGTCTGTCTGGCTTTACAAGTCCCCAGTAAGGCACCTAAACTCGAGTCAGTGTAGATGATAGCTCGTGGAAGGTGAGGGTAGCTCCCTAAGCTCAGCTGCACAGACCTAGACTTACCTTTTAATGTTGTTTTCACCTTGCAGATTGCTGTCAGATCAATGGAACGGCCTGGCAAAGTTATTTTGAGACCCTCCAGTTTTAACCTCAACTTTCTCTGGGCATTGTGATCCTCAAAATTCAGTTGCCCAAGGACGAGTTGTCATGCGATTTTTGAACAGGTCCCAGGAAGAACTCATGGAACACTTCCATCATCCAATATTCTCAGCAACAGTGTCCCTCCCCCCTTGAGTAGGTGGCTACAAGCACCTGTTACAACCTACACAGATCCCGCCAGACCTAGACCTACCTGTCCCAACCTAGCCAGAGCCAGACAGACCTCTGCAGACTACTCTCTAGGCACCTAGCCTCAATCATCGATATAGCTACTTCTAGGTTCCTACACTCAAGCTGAGTCTAGGAAGGGTCGGAACACAGTGAATATGTTTACCTGGGTAACACTGAAAAGGAAACCAAATAGAGAAAGAAAAAGAGAGATCAAGCAGCCCTCAGTCGAATGGGATGCCTACTGAATCCAACAGAGAGTAGTGAACAGGGTGCACCCACTACAGAGAATAGGGCACCCTATTTACGAGTTCTAAATTTTATCTTCGGTTATTTCCGCAAAGTGAAGCGGTTTTCGTGTTATGATGTATGCACTTTGTGTTGGAACATTTACTGCTTAAGGGAATTATTATAGCCCTTTATGAACAACTTTGTCATTCCACATTACACTTTTTGTTGTTCGCGTAATGTCTCCGTCAACTTGTATCTTCTCACCTTCAAGTTTGTCTCGCCTGTTTTCTGGTCTCAAGCGGATACTAGTACTGATATTGGTTGCTGTTGGTATTCCCTTGAAATTTGTTTCTTAAACTCAGGCTCACAGTGTTGTGTCTTGGCCAAGTCTTGCTGTTTCAACTTAATTATTGCATTGTCCGTCTTCACCAGTTCGGTGATCTCGCAGTTTGGTTCACATTGGTTCTCTGAGTTCAAGAGGATCTCAGTGTTAAGCCTCCACTCAGGAGCATCAACAATGTTATCTGCGAGTAACTGAGTTTGTCAACTTGGTACATGCTGACTGCTCATGACGCGACTTGTGCGCTCCAGTTCCTCTGCCATGGATTCTTTCTAATGGTCAAATCCAAGATGTCTGCTGCTCAGTCAGAGCCCAAAGGATTTCGATGTTTAATGGCTGTTTTTTCTCTCTTGTGCTGGTCGTCAGGCCCGAATCATCTGGGTTTTATTTCCGATATCCTCAGGTTGGCCTATACAACCTTATTACTTTTATTAGGGAAACCCCTGATTTGTTTATTCTGTTGGACATAAGAATCCGAACCCCCACCTCTGATTTTGCGCACATTTATCACCTCGTGTTGTTGCTATTGAATGAAGCCCAGACCAATCTTGTCCCGATGAACTTCCTTAGGTTCCGGAATTTTGTTATTCTCTGGTGGTTCACGTCTGTCCACTTGCTGGAACCCCATGTGGTGGTGCACTGAACCAGTGTTGTCCGAGGCCAGGCCAAGAGTCAAAAAGGTCTGACCCATTTGACTGTTTGATCAGGGTCTGACCATCAGCCTGAC